>JANJGK010002968.1:0-103573 GCA_039081455.1 Macrobrachium rosenbergii | reverse complement strand
GTGGCTTTACTATTCCAAGTTCGTTTTAGACCGAGTCGTAGATATACCTTTGCTATCATTTCTACGAAAAGCTTTATATGGGAATGTTTACTCTATTTTATATTTATTTATTTATATATTTATTCTTTATACCCACAAAGGTCGCTGGCATAAGGCCACCACCTACAGCTACTTCTACAGGATCATCAGAATCTATAAGGGAGGAAGCATATAAAAAATGGATGCTAAAATAGGCGTAGGTTTTCTGGAAGGATTCAAGTTACTGCGTAGGAAAATATATATGAGACTGAGAGTTTGAACAGACACACACAGACACAAGTTATGCAGACAGATGACGGGCACACGGACAAACAGACAGACTTTTCAAGATATGACATATAGGCCTATGATAGTACGAAGCTTTTCACCTGAAAATATATATATATGATTTTATTCATTGTAAGTTTATGTGAATTCCTTTTACATTTTTATATTTTTGTTTGGTTTTATTTAAGTTGGTTTCTGTCTGTCTGTCTGTCTGTCTGTCTGTAAGTCTTGTAACTCAGTCCTCGACCTGTAACCTTCGTCCCCCTTCCCTCTTCCCTCCCCCTCCCCCTCCCGGAGCACACTGTCGAGTGTTAATTGAGCTGTGTCCTTCCCCCTTCCTCTTCCCTCCCACTCCCCCTTCCCCTCCCCTCCCCTCCCCTTCACTCTTCCTTCTCCCTCCCTCTTCCCCTCCCCTCCCCCTCCCCCTTCTGGAGCACACGATGAAGCGTTACTTTGGATGTGTCCTCCCCCTCCCCTTCCCTCCGATCAAGTGTTAATTAGCTGTGTCCTCCCCTTCCCCTCTCTCTCCCCCCTCCCCCTTCCGGAGCATACGATCGTGTTAATTTAGCTTTTCCTCCCCTTCCCTTCCCTCTTCCATCCCACATCCCCTTCACCCTCCCCATTCTGGAGCACTAAAATGTTAATTCAGCTGTGTCCTCCCCCTCCCCTTCCCTCTTCCATCCCCCTCCCCCTCCCTCCCGCCCCCTTGCGGAGCATACGATCATATGTTAATTTAGCTTTTCATCCCCTTCCCCCTTACCTCTTCCTTCCCCTTCCCCTTATCTCTTCCTTCCCCCTTCCACCTCCCCTTCCACGCCCCCCTCCCACTTCGGAGCATACGGTCAAGTGTTAATTTAGCTGTGTTCTCTCCCTCCCCTTCCCTCTTCCCTCCCCCTCCCCTTCCTCCTCCCCCTCCCCCTCCCCCTGCCCCTTCAGGAGCTTGCGATCAAATGTTAATTTGCCATGCCCTCCTCCCCCTTCCCTCTTCCATCCCCCTCCTCCCCATCCCCCCTCCCCTTCTCTCTTCCCTCCCCTCCCCCTTCCGGAGCACACGATCAAGTGTTAATTTAGTTGTGTCCTCCCCCTCCATTTCCCTCCCCTTCCCTCTCCCCTCCCCCTTCTGGGGCAACGATCAAGTGTTACTTTAGCTGTCCTTCCCTCCCCTTCCCTCTTCCATCCCCCTCCACTGCCACCTTCCCCTCCCTTCCTCTTTCCTCTTCCTCCCCTCCCTTTCCCTTCCCCTTCCTCTACCCCATTCCCCTCTATCCCCTTCCCATTTTCCTTCCCCCTCCCCCTTCCCCCTCCCATACCTCCTCCCCTCCCCCTTCCCCCTCCACCTTCTAAAGCACACACAGGTGTTAATTTAGCTGTCTTCCCCTCCCCTTCCCTCTTCCCCCTCCCTCCTTCCCCTCCCCTCCCCTCCCCTCCCCTCCCCATCCCCCTCCTTCTTCTCGAGTATACAATCAAGTGTTAATTTAGTTGTGTCCTCCCCTCCCTCTTCCCTCTTCCTTCCCCTTCCCCCTTCCTCCTCCCCTCCCACTTCCCTCCCCCTTCGGAGCATACGATCAAGTTTTAATTTAGTTGCGTCCTCCTCCACTTCCCTCTTCCATCCCCCTCCCCCTTCCTCCTCCCATCCCGTCCCACTTCCCCCTCCCCCTCCCCCTTCAGGAGCATGCGATCAAATCTTAATTTTGCTATGTCCTCCTCCCCCTCCCTCTTCCACCTCCCTCCTCCTTTCCCTCTCCTCCCCCTCCCCCTCCCCCTCCCCTTTTGGAGCACACGATCATGTGTTAACTTAGCTGTGTCCTCCCCCTCCACTTCCCTCCCCTTCCCTCCCACTTCACCCAAACACCTCCCCATCCCATCCCCCTTCCCATACCTTCCCCCTCCCACTGCCCCCTTCCCTCCCCCTCCCAACTCCCCCTCTGCCTCATCCCCCTACCAACACCCTCACCCTCACCCTCCCCTCGCCCTGTTGGAGCACACAATCAAGTGTTAGTTTAGCTGTCCCTCCCTCCCCTTCCCTCTTCCATCCCCTTCCACTTCTTCCTCCCCTGCCACTTCCCTTACCCTTCCCTGCCACCTTCCCCTCGCTTCCTCTTCCCTCCCCCTCCCCTCTCCTTCCCTTCCCCTACCCCTTCCTCCTCCACCCCTTTCCCCTCCATCCCCTTCCCTCTTCCATCCCCTTCCCATTTTCCTTCCCTCCCCTAACACCCCACACTCCCCTACCTCCTCCCCTCCCCTTCCCCTCCTCTTCCCTCTTCCTTTCCCTCCCCTTCCTCTTCCCTCCTCTTCCCTCTCCCTTCCCCCTCCCCACCCGCTTACCCATCCCCTCACTTCCTACTCCCCCTCTCTCCTCCCTCTCTTCCCCCTTCCCTCCCCTCCCCCATAAACGAACATCAATTTCGTTAACTACAATCATCAATCGGTTATATACAGTTTCCGTCAAAACTAAAAAGTATGAAATGAAAGCTAAAAAAAATGTATTCGTGCTTTTATTGAAACGGACTAAAAAGTAAAAAATGAATTTTTGAAACACACCAAGATTTTCTTACAATTAATCTTGTCTACAAAAATAAGAGCGTCGGTTCCAAACACGGAAGGAAATGCTACAAGAAAAGAAATATATATATTTATTTCTTATAGCATTTTACTTTTGTAGACATGATTCATTGTAAGGAAATCCTGGTGTGTCTCAAAAAATTGTTTTTTACTTTTTAGTGCATATCAATAAAAGCATGTTTATTCTTTTTTTTATTATTTAATGAAAAATTCCATGCAATGCATAAGATATCAGAAACGAATGACATAATTACTTGATACAGCAAAAACGTCGCCTCCTCCATATGGACTGAGAGAGAGAGAGAGAGAGAGAGAGAGAGAGAGAGAGAGAGAGAGAGAGAGAGACCAAAACTCAGCAGAGCTACAGACACACAGACAGACACAGACAGCGCACGTGAACAGAAATACAAGACAGAAGAGGCAGCAGACATGACAGGGATATATTTGTAAACTTGAACTTTTTAATATGTCTTATGTCCAACAGAGCAGTTTAAATCCCTGAATTCCTTTAAGTTAATTTTAAGTTTTCGTCTGCATCTCTCCAGCAAATTCGTCCGATATTTAGAGTTACCAAAACACCCAGAGCAGAAAGCCTTAAAAATCATTTTATTTTTCAATAAAAACGACATTTTTTTCCAATAAACTGTTATTAAATATCATATTTTATATAAATATGTTTCAATAATAATAACATGAAGTGCATTATTGATTTTTAAATGCCCAAGACAATAGTCCTTTTTTGAGAATGCCCAGCAGACGAGGCACAGGGCAGACGAATTTTGAGAAGGGGTCGAAGAAGCGTCAAATAAATATACGACGAGGAGATGAAATTATTAAATTTATAAGTCATAACTTTTTTTTTAATTTTAATATAGAAACTTTGGTATGTTTTAGATTTAATGTGGGTTAGATTGAAAGGTTTTACCTTTGAATTATCATATATCAAAAGCATTCGAGTTACGTGATCTGTATGAGTTGCTATTAGTTATTTTATATATAATTATCTAGCTAATTCCTATACCTTTAATTAAGTAGCCTTTATAGCAAATGAGTTATGATTTATATAATACTTTTAATTATTTATTGAGCAGAGTTTAATTTGTTGCATTACTCTTTAAATCATAGATAATATTCTACATAATTACAAGACATTGCCAGTTACAAGTAATACCATTATTTCGCATAACTCTTAAATAATGTGGCCCTGACTCATTTATTTACATTAAGGTATGATTTCATACACATTTAATATCGATTCAGTCTAAACTGATTACATTTTATTATAGCTGACGAATTCATTTACTTTTAGTTCCGCTTCCCTACAAATGATGTCTTGATCATTTTTTACAAGACGACTTCAGACATTTTGCCTAAAAATATCTCATTTGAGAATAAAGTTAGCTTTATCATTGCTTAATACTTATGAATACTTTATTTAATTCAGTAAATGTCAGTGCGTTGTCTGTTTATTGAGTGATAGAATACTACGTTGTGTTTTAATTTAAAATCAGTGTCAAGTTTCAATGTTCGTCTTGCTGTTTGTTTGACCAGACATTCATAGGAAAACACCTTTTAGATTTCTCAGTTTTGATCAAAATACGTCATCATTAGTGATTTTTTAATATGAATCAGTATACCATTGTAGTCTTCTTCATATATATCATGACATGAATAAATATAGATATTTATATATGAAAATATTTAAGCTTAGACAATAGTTATATGCTAAACGAAGCCTTACGTTTGACAGTTGCTTAGCAATTTTTTTTAAATTATTAATTTTGGCAATTTTAGCGAGATTAAACAATCATCTTTAGAGTCAAGCAAACAAGAAAGATTTCTTAATCTGTGTCTTATATTTAATCGTTGAAATTCGTTGTCATATAACGTAAAATTGAAGGTTAGATGTTTACGTAAACAAAAAAATTGCCAGTTACGTAATAAGTTCGTTTTTTAATTTTAGTTTTTTTTTTATTATTTTAGTTACTTAATTTCCCAATAGGTGTCCATAGCGGCGCAGACCCCGTGAAATTCCTAATTACGACGAGCCTAAAACTATTACGAAAGATATATTTTAAAATGTATGATAAATATGACGTTAAATATGAATATTGAATATTATATTAATTAAATGAAAGTTTGTATTGAAAATGGTTCGATTATATTCAATCTTTATGTTACGATGTCATTCATTTTTGGAAGCACGTGAATTTTAAATATACGATGAATATGACATTAAATATGAAATTTTAATGTGATAATTAATAAATTGAAGGTTTCATTGGAAATATTTTGATTATATTCCATAAATTATTTACGATATAATATATTTTTTACGTATTTATTTTAGGCTCGTTATCGCTCACTACCATGTAAGCAAAGGGACATCAAACCTAACCATTGGCTAAAACGTTTCTTTATATACGGTCAATATCACCTTATTTCAAACTTAATTTGCTTACAACGTATTGTTTTCGCGTCTATAACGAATCATCGTTACATATATACCGTTATATCAGTCGTACTTAACGAATTGACGAATAAAATTACGAATTTATCGAAGCAATTTTTCAAATTTGGTGACATGGCTGACGTTTTCCCGTGATGGCCGTCGTATATCGGCGGTTATTTTCCTTCCCTTTTTATTTATACCGACCGTAAGTGTCGTCCATTACATTCGTAAATCATTGGCACTTAATTTAAAGTGTCATAGAAATGTAACATAGGTAAAAAGTGCCGTAAACACTTGTAAATTGTCGGGTAGACTTATCACCTTGGGGTACTCCCTTACGTCACCTCGTAAGTTATAACCCCCCTTGAAGTGTCAAGTTGCCTTCATAGCGTACCCTAAGGTACCCTAAACTGGGGCCTGTATTCTAGGGTACCTTAGTTAGGGGCCTGGAAGTTACGGTACCATAGGCTGGGCCCTGTAAGTTAAGATACCCTAGGCTGGATCATGTACCTTAGGGTACCCAAGGCTGGGCCCTGTATTCAAGGGTATCGTAGGCTGGGGCCTGTATCCAACGGTACTGATGCCTGGTGTCTGTACCATGGAGTGTTCTAGACTAGGGTCTGTACCATAGGGTACCCTAGACTAGGGTCTGTATGAGAGGCTTGCTGATTGGGTACTAGGCCAATGTCATTGTAGGCTGCTATATATGTGTCCTTGGTGTTATTCACCACATCAAGACTACTCTATAAATCTCAGTGTCTTAGTATAGGGTAGGTTTGAATTCATGGCGCCATTACTGGTAGTTGCTAGTATTAGTTATATTTCTGTCCATTATGTAGAAAATGGAATGCAAAGGCCCAGAGGACAGGTAACCCAGTGCCCTAAGCTTCCATAGACTGAAAAGAAAAAGGCAGTAAGAGGGCTGGAGGTCTGAGCCGCAAAGGAATGGTGGAAATTTATAGTGTACTAATGAAGAGGATGGGGTTTTAAGGTTTAGGTGTAAAAAGTTTGTTAAAGTTTTCATTGTTAATGAGTTTAGTATGAATGTAGCGTGCATAAAATACTCACTGTCAAGAGGTAATTAACAATTGAATTTCTTTTACAGAGCCATAATTGTTTACCATGGCATACACTGCAATCAACCAGTGCTATGGCCGACTGCAGTTCAGAACAAAGGTTAACAAGTGTTGGACCATCTGTCAACCCACGGAAGATTTTCACTTGTATAAATGGTGAGTGGCTCTTCTCTGCCCATGAGGGTGGTTCAAAATTATCTTGAGTATCCAAATCATATTCTGATAATGCTGTGATGTTGTCTCTTTGGCATGACTTCAGTACTTTCCCGCAGGCCTTACTTCGTGTCCTTTTTACTAGGAATACCCTGTAGGGGAGTAGTGGTGTCATTGCACCTCATGAGGTGCACTGTAGGCATTGCTTAAGGTTCTTTGCAGCATCCCTTTGGCCCCTAGCTGCAACGCCTCCATTCCTTTTACTGTACCTCCATTCATTTTCTCTCTTTTCCATCTTTCTTGCCTGCCACCCTCTCCCAACAATTGATTCATAGTGCAACTGCTCTTCAAAATTGAGCTGTATCAGAGAATTTTGCTGTGAGATTGGAGCTCCTGAACTGCATTGGAGATTCGTGATTACTGCATTTGTAGTGAATCAGGCAGTTCTACATTATCACAGGACAATTTTGATTTGCAGAATAGTTATAGTGAATTGGAGACAGGCCTGTATTATTTGTGGACCACCTGTGATGTGCCTACATTGTTTCTGTAGTACCTTTCCACATTGTTACTGAATCAGTCTTAATGCACAGGGCACTTGTACTGACATGAGAGATAGGCTAAGATTATTAATGGATGACCTTTGACCTTTTGAATTCAATACTGAAGGACCACATTTTATTTAAGGATGAAACTAATGCAATTTAGATGTCCCATTTTGACTTGAAGTTTGCTGGACTGCAATTTAAGGTAAGTCTTCTTAGAAATTGTAGCCTTTCCCGTGATATATGTCAGGTAATTTCAATAGAAAATCTTAAGTTAGCAGTTATATAGGCTCTTTTTTTTAATGCATGTAAACTCTTAAATTAACATTCGAAAAATGGCTCTACTGTGTTAAATATAGACATTTAATTTCTTGTCTTTTAAAAGTGCAAGGTTTGGAATATGATCAGCTGCAATCTTCATAAATCATAACCTCTTAAAGAAATGACTTTAGGTACTTAAGTCTATTTTGCTGTTATTTTGTACAATCTTAAGAAGCCTCTTAAGTTCAGTGATTTACCTTTGAAATATAAATTTTTATGGAAAGTAATAATAGTGTGTTGAAAAGATATTCAGTGGGTAATGATGGCATAATCTGGAAGTTTATAAACCTCTCTTACAACTTGGTGTATTGGCAACATTTTGTTCAGTAGTTTTAGATATAAATTCTGAAGTGCAGATGGATTTCAGCACATTTTAGAGACCAGTGCCTTGAAATGACATCATCAGGATCTGATTAAAGATTTTCCTTTCAGAATGAGCACCTAGGAGAGTACTCTTGCTACAAAGAACTAAATGTCAAGGAGCTGCTTACTTCTGATACTTGAGTGGACCAAGATGACCCATTATCACCTGGAGCCACATCCTGTAATGGTAAGGCCTAAATAAAAATAGAACTGTCCTACTGAATTTGGTGTAAACGTCAGACCAGTTAAAGACTGCGTTTGCTTAACTGGATAACGTTGAATCTGGTACAGTTAGGAGCACTTTTGCTTGCCATGAACTCGGGTTAAAAACTGCAAATTGACTGCTCTGAACAATAGGTCAGATTTGATAAGTCATTTATGGACTTTTAGAAGTATCTGAGAGCTGATGATATTCTGCACTAGTAGTTAGTCTGTAGTAAAGCGTGGTGGTATAACTTTTGGCTAAGAATTCTGTGGAGAACTAAATACAAACTAAAATGTTAAATAATGTCAGTGGAAAAGGCAGCAATGTTAGATATTTTTGGTACAGGAAAGATTACACTTGCTGCACCCTCAAGAAAAACTTTGTTAGGTTTTGTAGACGAGAATGTGGTCTACAAAACTAAAAGTTTGTAGTTCTCTGTTCTGACCAGTATTCAGGATATTTGTATAATTTATATTGGAATTCAATTCATATTCAGATGTGACATAGTAATTACGGTAGAGGGTTTTACTTTTATGTAGATGTGAGGATTCCTTGTACTGTGCGGTGAAACCTCGATAATGGCTAAATTTCTCCTGTGGAATTTCATGTTGATTGAACCAGTTTCATGGTATATTATTATAATCAGAGTTCAATCTGAATTCATTGAATGGAATGGTTCAGTTTATATGACAATCATGCCAGTTTTAGTGTGATGAAATAGGCGTATGATTTTTACTTTAATTTACTCTGTTTTTCAATTCTGGTAATGTCCCTGTAGGGGGTAGCGCCATCTGTGCACCTCACATGGCACACTGTAGGCATTACTAATGGTTGTTTGCAATATTCCTTTGACCCCTACCCACACCCACTTTTTAGCCTTTTACTTCACCTCCATTCCCACCCCGTCTTCCATCGTACTGTCCAGCCACTCCAACTCCCTCTTTAGAAAGCCCCCGTGTTTGGCCTCTTAGCCAAATTTATATAAAATCAGTCACATCAACATGGAGCATTTTTGTGGAGAATATAGCCAGGTTTAATCTGATCACTTCTTGTTCATTTCTTGAATATCCAAACGAGAGTAGAGAAGACAGAATTAGGACCCACAAGTAACGATGGTACTTAGTATAGATCACAAGTCTTATAATAAGTTCTTTGAGTATCTAAGAGATTGCTGCCAAGATTAATGTAGTTATTGAGGAATGAAATTTGTCCATACAAGAGTGTCACAACAGCAGTTTGATTCTTTGTGTAGTCTTCAAGGAATGTGAAATGATTGCTCAGGATATCTGTTCTTGATATGAATAGCCATTCCGTATTGGAAGTTTGTGAAGGGGAGGCTTCTTGATCGTGAAACAAACTTGTAAAAACCACTTGCCTGTTTGTGTAGAAATCTTAGGACACTATGAGATTAGGACACTTTTAAGGGTCACTTCAGAGAACCAAGGTGTAAGTGAATCATTAGGGATAACTATAATCCAAATAGGACAGTTTAAGTTGTGAAGTACAAAAGTATTTCTGTACATTTAAGTGACCAGCACCTTGAATTGATGTTACCAGGATCTGATTTAGTGCTTTCCTTTCAGGCTGAGCACCTGGGGAATGACACTCGCTTGGAGGAAAAGAAGAGTTACAATTCCTGTGTGTTGTGTACTTGATGGGACTGACACCTGAGTACGTTTTATACTTGCGGCCAAGAAGACCCATTTATCATCTGGATCCACATCCTTTAATGGTAAGGCCTAAATGAAACTAGAATTATTCTGCTTTAGTGTAAATGTGAGACTAGTGCCTTTGATTATCTGTATAACATTGAAACTGGTACAGTTAGGAACAACTTTGTTTGCTCGTTAACTCCAGTTAAACCTATAAATTGACCATGTTGAACAATAGGTTTTATGAAAGTCAGGTATGGGACTTTTAGAGGAATTTGAAAGGTTGATATTCTGCACAAGTGGTTAGTCTTTAGTCAAGTGTACTTGTACATTCTGTCAGGACAGGTATGGAGAACTAAATGCTATCTGAATTGTTAAATAGTGTCAGTGGGAAAAGCAGAATTTATTAGAGACTGTTGTGGTGGAGATGGTTTCGTTAGGACCACCCAGAGAAACGTCATCAGGTATTTTAGAGGAGGACATGGGCTACAAAACTAAGAGAGCGCAGTTCTCTCAGGATATTCTTTGTACAGTTTTTATATGAATTTGATCCATATTCAGGTGTTGTATAGAAAGTAGAGCTTTTTACTTGCGTGTAGATGTGAGGAATCCTAGTATGGTGTAGCAAAATCTTGTGACACGTACAGGGCTAAATTTCTCTTGCAAAATTTAGTGTTAAATAAACTTGTTTCCCGGTAACACATCAGGTTAGCAGACTTCTATACCCATCAACCAATCAACCACGTTACCATTGTTTTTCGATACGCCACCATTTCAAATGTGGGGGTTAATTAAGCGTAGAGCACAGGATAGTTGAGGTTAGGAATTGTGAGGGACTGTTGTCAGTTGTAAGATATTTAGAGAATATTCAACAGGCTTTGTTACTTATCAGAAAGCCAGGCTCCCAAAGTGTGTTAAATGTAGGTACTACCGAACTGGAAGGTTCATTTTAGCAATCAAGTAGCCCAGAAAGTCTTTCAAAATACTAATAGTGAAATTGAGCATAATTATGGAAAGTCCATCTTTCAAGTTATGGTAACTATCTGTACGTTATATGGAAATCCTTGTCAGATTTAATGTGACGTATGTCTTGTCTTAAATCATTTTGATGTCTGTTGAACATCCAATAGGTACATTAGTTTGGGCTTAATAGATATTTAGGGGTACCCACTGTGCAGTCCAGCAGATGACCAACTGACAGAAGGGAGAATTCTGGACATTTCAGAGTTGAAAGCCTCCACAACAAAGTGTTCTGAATTTTGAGAAAATTGCAAGTTCTACAGAAGCTCCTCTATTGACTCCGGCAAGTTAAAACTATATTGTGGGCTCCGCCACAACCCAAAATATATGCATGGTTAGATTACAGTACTTAATTAGAATTAATGTTGCAGTATGCAAGTTCACAGATTCAGAATGCCAGTGGATGAGGGTCTTAGGGGGTAGTAAAATTTGCATATACTATGGTACTGCTAAAATGGTTGGTATACCCTAGACAGTTTATATCCACAAACTCAGGGAAAAAGTCTTTGACTGTACCAACTGTGACTTCTCCACAGAAATTAAAACTGGGTTCTCTCTGTCCCTAGCATCTCCAATATGAAGTATCAACCTTAGGCGTCTTCATAACATGGTAATCTTAATCTCCAATGATTTGTTTGTTCTGTCCGTGTCAGTCAAACCTTGACTTTCCTGCTTTTCAAAGTTGAGTTATATCAGAGAATTTTGCTGTGAGATTGTAGCTTTTGAACTGGATTGTAGATCCGTGATTACTGCATTTGTAGTGAATCAGTCAGGACTACATTATCAAAGGACAATTTTGATTTGCAGAATAGTTATAGTGAATTGGAGACAGACCTGTATTATTTGTGGACCACCTGTGATGTGCCTACATTGTTTCTGTAGCACCTTTCCACATTGTTACTGAATCAACCTCAGTACACAGGGCACTTGTACTGACATGAGAGATAGGCTAAGATTATTAAAGGATGACTTTTGACCTTTTAAATTCAGTACTGAAGGACCACATTTTATTTCAGGATGAAACTAATGCAATAAAGAAGACCCATTTTGACGGGAAGTTTGTTGGACTGAAATGCAGAGGAAAAATATTTGAGAGTCCCCGTCTGACGTGAGGTTTGCTGGACTGTAATGCAAGGTAAGTCTTCTTAGAAATTGTAGCCTCTCCTGTGATATATATAAGTTAATTTCAATAGAAAATCTGAAGTTAGCAGTTATATAGGCTTGTAAACTCTTAAATTAACATTTTCAGAAAATGGCTGTGCTGTGTTAAATATAGGCACTTAATTTCTTATCTTTTAAAAGTTCAAGGTTTGGAACTGGCAATGTTTAGATATACAGTAATAGTCTTCTTTCAGTTATTCCAGTTGAAGCAATTGGCTATCACACTTTCACTGGGTTATTTACATTAATTTCTCACCTTTTTAGACTGTTTTTCCCTTATTGTCTTGTCTTGATGATCTGGGGTTTGTGAACCCAGCATGGCATCAGAATATAATTGCAGTAACTCCAGTATGGAGATGATTTCAGTTAGTTCTTCTAAGGCTGCTAACTCTTCATTTAGAGGTATTTCATCGGCAAGTTTGGGACAGGTCACTGATTGAAATTCCTTCCCAAAATTGAGAGAAGAATCTCGGTTAGTTTCACAGAAAAAACTGCGATTTAGAACTTAGGTTTTTTTGTTTAATGTAAAAGAAAACTATCGTGACAGCTTTGTATGTCCATCTGCACTTTTTCTGTCCACCATCAGATCTTAAATACTGAGGAGGCTAGAGGGCTGCTAATTGGTATGCTGATCATCTACCCTCCAATCATCAAACATACCAAATTACAGCCCTCTAGCCTCCTCAGTAGTTTTGATTTTATTTAAGGTTAAAGTTAACGATAATCATATTTCTGGCACCACTGTAGGTACCAACAACACAGGCCACCACTGGCCCAAGGCTGAGTTTCATGGGCCGTTGTTGAAAGTTTCATACGGCATTATGCGCTGTAAAGAAAACTCGATTACACTGAGGAAACTTTGGCACATTTTTTACTTGTTTTTTCTTTTGTATGAGAAATTGTGAAGTTTATTATCACTACGTACAGGTGTGTGAATCTTTCTTCAATTACCGGTTTTACAGGAAAAACTGAAGTTTTAGTTGTCATATAATAGTGACTTTTATACTTCCTGAAATCTGAAGTACCTCCCATAGTACATAAGCATTTAAACGATTATCATGTTCTTGAAGTTTAGTAGGAAACTTCAAATAGAATCATCTAATGTAGGTGTACACGTAATTTATATATTTTGATTGGAGCATGAGCTTAGTTATTGAAAGATTCAAGACACTCTTTGGTCCAGATTAGCACCTTGGGAAAACAGGCATGTAGGAATACCTACTGCCTAATCTAGATGGGTTTGAGAGTTAAGTATCAGGTCTGTGGAACTGTGGAAGGGTGCACTGTAGGCATTGCTGAAAGTTCTTTGCAGCGTTCCTTCAACCACTAGCTGCAACCACTATTCCTTTTACAGTAACTCTGTTCATATTCTCTTCCATCTTACTTTCCACCCTCTGCAAACAGTTGTTTCGTAGTTCAGCTGTGAGGTTTGCCTCCTGTTACACATTTAAAACCTTTCAATCTCAATTTCCCTTTTCAGCTGAATGACTTCATAGCCTCCAGCACTTGGCCTTTGGCCTAAATTTTATATTCCATTCCATTAGAGAGTAACGACAAAGAGAAAAACTATGAACTGACTCGACAGAAACATTTGCACTCATTTGGAACTTTGAGGTTCAGCAGTAGTCTGATGACTAGGAAGACAGTGTGGATCACAGCTGTTATGAAATTACTAAGGAACTGTTTAGTATTGAATATCACAAAATAACGGGAATAATTGTTGAAATGAACTGCATATCTTGTACTCTTGTCATTTTTCTCTTCCCTTTCCTCTTCAGTTGCTACTTATTTGGGAGGAATCTTACCTGCTGATGAAGTTAGCTTATATCCCTGCACTGATAGCCAAGTCTAGTTTTTGTAGTTTCCTCTTTTTGGCATTTTCCCTTACTATCCAGTTCGCTTTCTTCTTCCTCTTGTATTCAGTGTTCCTTACCTGACCTAACGGTACAATCTTCATAACAGAATTGATTCATTTCTCTGTTGTCTTTCAGTATTTCATATCAAGGGACTTTCATCCTCGTCTCTAGTAGAATTTCAGTGCTGCCTTCCATTCCTTGTGTTGTTTTCAAAACCATATCTTTGTTTCAATTTCTCAAAACCAACTGTTTCTGTGCAACCATCTTGGTTCCCTTTTGCCAGTGCGTTGGAGTATGTAAAATCACTTGTGTTTCATCTGGTCCTGGATGCGGTCAGTATTGAATAAGCAAAACTCTATGCCACAAGATTAAACTCAGTTTCATTGTGTGTTCCTCTTTCCTGCATTCAACACAGATGCTCTTACATCAGAGTTTGTGCCACAGATGTTTACTTTCCTTGTGATGTTGAAATGTCGGTTGAACCAACTTTCATTGAGCTTATTTTATATCTGTTTGCATTTTTCCTGGGTGATGCTGTGCACTTCATGTCTGCTGGAAAACTTACAGATATGAGAATTAGTATGAGCTCTGATCTTGAGCTGCTGTTGGGGTTCAGATCAGCCTGGGGTGTGTCTATTACCATATATACAGTTGACATCTGTTGCTTTAATCTTTACTTATGAAAGTAAGAGTCAGAAATTCTCAGTAGGTTGAATTTCCATACTAAAAATAATTCTAGTTCATCAGTTGTAACTTGTATGGCTAAGGTACAAAAGTTAGATTGTAGTAGTAAAACCATATTGAGTTGTGAGTTTTCTGGGATTGGGCAATGTTATTGAACATAAGTACCTCTTTGAAAAAGTTCAGTATGATATTATTGATAATTTTCAATTTTGAAATTTAATTTGTATTAATAGGAGCTTTGTTTTACAGGTACAAGGATATTGGGAACTGCTTGAAAGTTGCTGTCAAAGGGAAATTCCATCCAGTGTCGTTAGGTCTTTTGAAATACAAGTACAGGTACTGTAGTACCAGTCACAAGAACAGACAAAAAATATTACAGGGACTAGGAAACCTTAGGTTCTGATTTGAGTCCACACATTTGTAACTAAAAAGACTCGTTATGTATAGTATAGCCATTACTCACATGCATTCAGGTTGGGAACAGTTATGATTTGAGGTTTTCATATTGTCAAATTGAGACGTGATTGTTTCTCCTACTTTTCTGTGACTTGACATCCAGAGGTTCACAGCAGATTTTTCCGAAACCAGACCCAATTTACCCAAACCAAGGGATTGATCATGGCTGCTGGGAACCTTTTTTATTACCACTGTAGTTTTGTAGTGACTTTAACATGTAACTGTGAGTGCATTTGTATGGGTAGCAATTCAGTGTTTTGATTTTTAGTGCGGTTGGGAATATGACTGTAAGTTAGCCACTTGTCTTACTGGAGACAAGGTGCACCTGTTGGTATCTGGTTTCAGTCCTTTGATCCTTTTGAAAAAAGTACTAGAAATCTGTGTGGCAATAGCTTATGGTGTAATTTGGCTGGATAAGGGACTCAAATGGTGATTATAACTATTCTGTTAGTGTATTTTAAACCTTGAAAAAGATTATTTTACTGTAATTTAAATATACAGTAGGTAGAATATTGAATCAAAATGTTTGTATACAGGCATATGTAAATTAATGTTTTATGTATCCTTATAATGAATTGTAATACAGGTAAATCTGGAGGGAAGGGTGACCTGTGGAGGATGTTAGCAGCAGAGAATTTGGAACAATAAAATGGGGTTCATTGTAGCTTTTGTTTCTTTTACCAGGATTGCTGTCACTCTGAGATCTACTGTAGATTTATTTTATGTAGCTGACTTGTTTAGCCATGTTTTGGATACTTAGGCTTGCAATATGTAAGAGTGGTTTATATCACATCCTTCTAGTACATATATGAAAGAGGGTTGGACCCAGCACACTCCCTTGGTGTACTACTTTTGTCAGGGTTTTTTGTAAGATTAATTTGAATTTATAGTGCGTACACAGTATGTCCACTGCTGGTAGTCTTTCAGATTCTCAAAAGCTGCTGTCATTTATTCCAGTGGACTGTAAATCATTTAAAAGAACCCTGTGTATACCTGTCATGTATTAAAGATCACTACAGGAGTCGCTGTAGAATACAGTATATTTTTCTATAAGCTGATCTGATTATCCAGCAAAGCATTTATCTTCTCAAGAAGATAACTGCTGTAAATTAATGTTCAAGAATATAGTAGCATATTCTAGCGTTGTGGACATAAGTGATATATTAGAAACAGGCGTATGTTAGCTTAGATTTTGGTAATCAAATGCTCCTTTCAAAACTGGTTTAACAATAGCCACTGGTGTTGTCTGATGGCTTGAGCCTTGCTTATGGTAGGCCAGAGGCCACGGAATGCTGAATGACTGGCCAGGTTGAGCCTTGTGAAATCTGTTATTACTCTTCGGGTAAAACTCAACCCTGCCTTCCACTCGGTAAAGAATCTGAGATTACTACTGTAACCAAAATATTTATTGCAAAGGTTCCCGAGTCTTGTTATAAGATTGTGAAGAGTAGGTAAACAGGTATGTAAGAGACGTCACTCTTTTTCAGAAGCCATGAAATCTTGATTCTAGGCCCAAAAAATTTGGCACAAATCTCTGCCATTGTAATATGAATACATTGCTTCAGATTTGACATCATTCTGGAGAACTGTAAGGGTCTTAAGACTTGGTCTGAAGACCTCAAGTTATTAACAGTCATATTGCAGGTGTTGTGTGCCTTCAAGAAACCAAAGTAGGTGATGCATTATACAACCCTTATTTATATACTTTTGAAATGAATCTCACAGATCGCAGTCACACTCATGGAGGTGTTGTAATAATTATTGCCAAATCTCTGCAACATTCGTGTTCCTCTGAACACTGTTCTTGAAGCAGATGCTATATGTATATGTATTGTTTGAATGTGAGATGACCATTTTCTCCCTAGGTCCAGATTACTTTAAATGAGGTTCAAGCATTAGTCAATCAATGCCCTCGGTTTTTCAGCTTCTTGGGATTTTAATTCCCACAATCCATTTTGATGGAGGAAGGATCATTGATGATAACCATTCCAATGATCTTACTCTATAATGACAGATCAATGACATTTTTTAATATCTATACCAATGACTCCTGTTAGAGACCTGAGCATTTGTTCTTCTGTCGACTGGACTCGTATTTCAGTTGGGCTGTTGATGAATCTTTGCTTGGGTGTGATCATTTTCCTTTTCATTTAAAGTTCGTTTGAATAGACAAACATTCGTTCCCCCTCTGTCAGTTCTGATTTTAATTGGGCTGTTGGTGAATTCTGGCACAGAAGTGATGATTTTCGTCTTCCATTAACTGGTAGTTACAGGAAACAGGTTGGACTTAACATCAAGACCTTAACTTTTTTCAGAATTTTGAGTCCCACTTGACTTTGATTCCAAAGACCAAAGGCAAACCTTGCAGACCTTCTGTTCCTTGATGGGAGAAGACCTGTGGGCTTTTAAGAAAATGTTATTGACTTAACTTGTGCACAACAAAATCTATCAATGTGCTTTAGCTAAGAAATGTAAATGTATTAGTAAAGTCAAGAGGTATCCTGTCTTTTTTTATATAAACGGTATAAATTTGGAGACCCTTTACATAGCTGTTTTTGCTTGCTTGCAACTATAGGTAGGCTGCTGTTGCAAACTGTTGTTTTCTAGTATCAGGTGCAATCCTACTCAGTTTGCCACGAGCTGTATCTTGGTTGGAACTAAAATGTGGAATAGTCTGCATGGTGCAGTTGTGGAATCTAAAGATCTCCAGTGTTTAAGAGAAGAGCAAATTCATTCTTTCTGTCTGCTGACGTCTGAATATTTTTTCCCCCCTCATGTTTATTTATCACCTTTTCCTGTAACTGGTCTCTCTCTCTCTCTCTCTCTCTCTCTCTCTCTCTCTCTCTCTCTCTCTCTCTCTCTCTCTCTCTCTCTGAGCCAGTCCTGGGTTTATAAAAGTCTGTTGACTCTCCATAAGAGTTTTCAGCTACAAGGAAGACTAATCCTCTGAATTCCATTTCTTTGAATTTCTCTGAGATATTGAACTAAGAACCATTCCATCGTGTTCCTGACGTTCTGAAAGTGAGCATTACTTCAAATTTCGAATAAAAATTGGGACGCCTATAATGCTAAGTTTCAGTTGAGGGGATTAAGAGAAACTGTCGTCATGTGATTTGACTACCAAGTACAGTAATGGCATTCATCATGATATGCTTAAACACCTTCCAGAACTTGCTAAGTGATTCCTTCCTAAACCTAACAAAAATGGAAGACTGGCATTCTTCCTTCTTCCTGGAAGGTTGGCAATGTTGCCCCTATCAAGAAACATCTCCAAATTCCACTTTGCCCCACAAACTACCAGTCAGTATCACTCTAAAGTTGTGTGCAGATTGTTTTATGAGATGGAAAATTCCAGATCAATGTGGCATTTACAGAATACTGGTTTGTCCTCTATTCGTTATGGTTTCAGGAAGTACTGATCTACCTTAGATCCTGTACCTAGATTATCAACTCAGATTCAACAGGGTTATGCTAATCATGGCCAGACAATTGCAGTCATTGTTTATTTTTAAAAGCTTATGATACTACGTAACAATTTTGAATTACCAAGTGACAGCATGAGGTGGAAATTCAAAGCAAGAAGATTAATTTCGTTAGATATTGTCTGTATGACGTATATTAAGGTTAGAATTTGCAATACCTTATCAGACCCTTATGAGTTTAGAGTAAGGGTCCCACAAGGCATTTGTCCTCAGTGTCACTTTTTCTTTTTGTTTGGTTATTAACAGCACAGTTGAAAGAAGGAGGTTTAATTTTTGGGAATTGTTTTTCACAGCAAGTTGATGGCATGTGGTAGAACGTTTAAGAGGCAAGTATACGCTGCAATCTGTACTGATCACTCGTAATAATGAGTGATCAGTACAGGTCATCTGATAGAAGACGTTTCAACTTGATCCAACAAAGCCTTTGATTGCACAGTAAAATGTTAGCAGGCAAATTTTATAGTAGGATGTGGTGACAAATAAGATTAAATCTGAAACTGGACAAAATAAATATGCGGAGAGAAATGAAGTAGTGACAGGGAATCTTGCATTAAAGTGAAAAAGTATGTAGTAGACACTATTTAAAGTTTGATTTGCAATGGAAATTTGCAGAGCAATGCCGTAAGTAAAGGGAAAATTACATAAAAATGATAAAATTGAATAAAAAAAGCTTTCGTACAACTGTTATCATTTCAGATTCAACTGTAATTAATACATTTACATTACAGTCTAATCAGCATATTGTGAAGTTGCATATTAGTGCATATTTTTCAAGCAAAAAAAATGCCACAGAAATATGGTTTGGTTGAGGTTAAATTAGACTGAGCAAAATCAGTTGCATTCTCTCTCTCTCTCTCTCTCTCTCTCTCTCTCTCTCTCTCTCTCTCTCTCTCTCTCTCTCTCTCTCTCTCTCACGCTAAACCAAGGAGAAATTAATCAGTGCTGGCTGAGGTTGTGACAAGCAAAAATTTTCTTCCACAGAAAATGCAAGTACCTTTTAACTGTTCATCAAAATGCTACATTGGCAACACCAAAAAGGTGTTGACAGATTAAACAGCTAGATGAATAAATAATAAAACATTTGGAAGAGGATGAATTAGATATTTCGTGATTACTCTCAGAGGACCTTCCCCTTGGGCATGGAACAGGTTGAAATAAGTAAGACTAAGGCCTTCCTGCCTTCCTCTAACTGCATGAGAGAAGATTTCAAAACATTTGGTTATTTGAGGTAGGCCTATAATATGAAACTTTTATGCTATGGGCATTAGTAAACTGGATTGCCATCAATCCTCTTGAACATCAGTAGTTGTGTATGACGTCAGAATGGTTATGACTGTGGTTATGTCATTGTAATTGTCAGGAAATGAACTGGGAAGATATTATGGACCTTTGGAGGTAGACCCATACATCAAAAAGGCACAAGAATATGTTCAATTCTTCCTCGTAATTGAAAAATAAATTTCCTTTTCCATTCTATGAAAAACACCTAATTATCTGTAATTAGCTGTAGATTACACAGGCATAAATATGCCATCTTAATATACAGATACAGGTGCTATATATTTCAAGGGAATGAAAGCAGAGAGGCCAAGGTTTGGATATTTAGGAGGAAAGGACTGACGAATGGTTCCTACTTGCCTGCAAGGTAATACAGGTAATATTTAGGCATATGTATGGCTTGTTATACGAATTTCAGGCCAGCATAATATACAGATACAGTACCGTATATTTAAATCATCCATACGGGGACTAATAAGCTGACATGCTCGTGTTTTAAGTAAAGATGGGTTATTTTATCATGCTTTCATCGTTTTACGCTTATCACTCACCCCAGTTCGGCAGCTGAAAGAGGTCGTATGACGTCATCGGTTTTAACATATATCGAATCTTTATTAAGGAACTAAATACATTTTCATGATTAATTTACTTTACAATATATATTATTAACTTGTTTGATATTGTTTATTTGTTATATGTTAATATATATTTGAAAAGAGCTCTACAAAATCTCATTTTTGGAACAAGAACCATCAGCCCCGTCTTCAATCTTGCCGAGTGAAAACGAAACCAAAAACCTTTCATATATTCAAATTAATCGCCTAAAAATCCATAAAAATGCTTCGAATGAATAAATTAACGTATATTTCATTGATTGCGTGCTCACAAGCGCGCTCTGGTGCTCATATACGCACTCGATGTGAATAAAATACGACTTTAAAAAGTGGTTTCTGGCAACGTTTTTGTTTACATTGACAAGGGAAGGCTCAATGGAGGTAAGGTGGACGTCTCTTGATTCGTTATTGTCGAAGTAATTAACCTAATTACCGGAAGAAAGCGAATGGAAACCGAAAGATAAATTAATTAACATGGCATTGTTATTTTAGGATAGTAATTACCGAGGGGTAATTAACATTAAGCTGTCATCTAAGGCAATTAAATAAGGCTGCCTCCCTCTACCTGTCAA
Organism: Macrobrachium rosenbergii; assembly: GCA_039081455.1. Lineage (NCBI taxonomy): Eukaryota > Metazoa > Arthropoda > Malacostraca > Decapoda > Palaemonidae > Macrobrachium > Macrobrachium rosenbergii. The sequence goes on along the minus strand of JANJGK010002968.1, from coordinate 82,815 downwards.
AGGTCAGAGAAGCTCGAAGCTTATTTGAGCTTTTTTATTTGATTATTTGAATGAATTCCTTCTTAATTACCATTAATTAACGTAATTACCATATTAATGCCAATGGATAGCCTTAATGAACCCCGCATGAGGCTGTGTGGTTCGAGGCCTTTGTGGCTCAGGGTCCTGTATCTTGGAATGGCCGAGGAGGACATCAGTAGTCATTAATTAATACTAATAGTCTAATTAATAGTAATAGCAATAGCCGAGCCATGGCTACTTAATAGCACTTATTTAGCCATTTTTATTTATTTTGGCAAATATTTACCTTGGGGTATTGGTGAGTGGGCATATGGGCATAGTAGCAAGCCTGGGCAAGTGACCTACCAAAGCAATACCCTAGGTCAGGGTATTCTGGGCATCAAGGAATTTGGGACAATTTTGGGTAATGTTGGAGCAGTTTTAGCCCCAGGGTTTGGTCCTGGTACACATAGGCCTCTTTCCATAGGTTATTTTTGTAATTTCAAAGCCTAAATTGTGTAATTAGTAATTAAGTCTCATTAGGGTACTTGTAGGCTAGACCTGAGTAATGAACCACTAGGATATGAGCGTGGGATTCTACAGGATTTCTAGTTATTTAGCAACTTATGTTTAAAGATGTTTTGGTTGTTTTAATTGACAAAAAATGCTCGTTATGTTGCGTGTCCTTTGTATGGGAGTATCCAGCCTATAACCTATAAACTTCAAGTTAAAAGTCATGTCAATGTATGTATTGTATGATTTTGATATGACTTTTGACTTAGAGTTTATAGGCTATAGGCTAGATACATCCAATTGCGGGTTAGTTAAGTTGCTACTTTGTATATAGAAGAGTCTAGCCCACAACCTATAAGCTTTAAATTAAAAGTCATATCAAGGTATTTATCTTATAAAATTGATGTTGTTTTCCAACTTCAGTTGACTGTCTTGGTATTAGTTTCGTCAGTGGTAGAAAAAAAAGATTATGTTTGCTAATTACTAATGGATTTTTATAGTTTTTGAGTAAAATATAATATTGATGTTAAAGTAGCTTGTATTATGTTAACGATAAAACTAATGTTTCTCAATACTGAATAATGTGTCAGAATTTGACACATTAAACTAACTTCATAGATCCTCAAAGAAGAAAGGTTAAGCTTCCAATACCACAGGTGCAAAGTATAGCAGCTTATCAGGTGTTATATAAGCATTTTTGTCCTTATACAGTAGGCCAGCTTACCAAGTATGGATATGTAAAACTCACTGCACCATACTTTTCCTCAAAAGCGTACAGTACAATACTTTGCCTCTAAAGTACTGTAATTGGCTTCTCACATGCAAGTAATTATGACAAGAAATTATCAGAGGGTAAAGTCATAACATTAAAAATGTTTCAGGAGAAAATAACAAGCATTGCAGAATAATAGTAGATTTGGTGAAGTGAATTTTTATCATTAACTTATTGATTTGCTGCTGATATGTTGCTCTGTATTTTGTTCCATTGTATTAAGTAGCTGAAATTTTCTCTTGTCAAAAAGATATTGTATGAAGGAAATGACACTTGACCCACCATTCCACAAGATTTGTCTGTTGTTTAGAGATTCTGAACTATGAAACAAATTCAAGATTGTGTTTAGCATCATTTGTACCAGAGTAATTATTGTCAGTTGCATTGGACATTACTGATGGGTGTTTAAAACCTTTTTCCTAAGAAATTTAGATGTAGTGCCACAGTAAATGTCTTTATATGTGACACGTTTTCCTGAGAAATTTAGAGGTGGTGCCACAGTAAATATCTTTATATATGGCAGGCCACAGCAGTAATGTTTGTTTTGTTTTTTAAATACAAGAGTTAAATAATAATTTGGTTCTTTACTGTGATGTGACATACTGCACTGTGTAGTTTTTATTGCCTCATAGCAGCTGTATAACCTACGGAATTGTGCCGTACAGTTTTGTGGCGATCGCAAACTTTTTATCCGTAATGATTTGTGTCAAATCCTTTTTTAAAACAAGTTATTAATGTAGATTAATTTTTTTACAGACACCACATACTTCAAGACCTACAGTTGTTGAGCTTTTAAGTCATTTCTATAGATCCATAAAGACAGTTTAATACAGTTCAAGCCATCTGACGTACTTTCTAAAACAGGAAATAAGTGATATAATACTGATGCCACTGCGTTTAACAAAGAGCTTTTTTTTTAACCTTCGTATCACTAAATTCAGATACGGCATTTGATGAATTAGTGAAGCCAGTTCCCTAACGTACAACGTAGATAAGAATTTGCCCATAGCAAAACTATTAAGTGATCTCTTATTTCATGTGTATCGTTTTGAGATAAGTTGTAAACATCATAAAAAAAAGCATTGCTTTGATAGCAAATTAAGATAGCAAAATCGGAAAGTTAAAATACTTGTAGTGGTAGAAATTCAGTATTGCAAAGTAAGCACTTTAGGTTATGTTTTTGCTAGGTAGTATGTGAGAATCATGAAATTGATAGCCTGAGTTTAAGACTGCAGGTTTGTTAGCTATAAAAAAAAAAAGATTTGTCAATTGAGCTTAATGATGTAAACTTCATTCTGCTTGTATGAAAATCATCATTTCATTTTTTTTATTAGCTTACTAAAACGAAAAACAAAAATCTTGTCAAATTTTTAGGAAGTCAGATTATAGTATGTGTTCAGATACGACTTGGGCTGTATCAAATGGGTTTTGAAGGTGTATTGAAATGACTTAAAATTTGGTGATAATGGACCAGACTGCTGCTTCAACTGAGAAGACAGAAGTCAAGGAAAATAGTATTGTGTTCGACCTTCACAAATAAGACAGAACTCATTCATTGAAATCGGTAAGTTTATGAATACTGTTTATGAATATGAACTTTCTTTTTCTTCTCTGGTTTGGTAATCATGAAAATAGCCCATTAATCTATCAATAAATTAAAGGTCAATACAATTGCAAAAGGATTTGCTGTAATTGCCGTCTGTCTGGTTTTATATTATATATATATTTCATATGTACTGAAATCTGCTTTACCTGGAACTTGAGCCTATAGAAAATGCTATATCAAAAATGTAAGAGGGTCGATTCTACTAGTATTTGCATATTTGGTCATCTCGTAGACAGTTAGGTGTTTGGATCTTGTTCAGCATTTGAAGGCAGATATTCTTGACAGGTGGCACTGTACAGAGGCTGTTATAAGTTCCAACCATTAAAAACAATGCGGTTCTATATAAATTCTGCAAAAATAATGTTTCAAACAGTATTGTGTTAAAAATAATGCGGTTCTATATAAATTCTGCAAAAATAATGTTTCAAACAGTATTGTGTTAAAAATAATGCGGTTCTATATAAATTCTGCAAAAATGTCTCAAACAGTATTGTGTTTATTGTATTTTGGAGAAATAACATTCAGAAACCGTCAGATACTATGTCAAGTATCTCTCTCTCTCTCTCGTTCTCTCTCTTTTAGTCCCAAATACCTTCTTTGTTGAAGCCCCAAAAACGGTCTTTGCATTCCAGTAATACCACAGCATCATTGCAAATTATATGCATATTCATTCCGTGTCCTAATTACAAGGAATTCATGGCTATGTTTCAAGAGTCTTCAGCTGCAACCCTCTTTATTCCTTTTACTCTACCTCCATTGTTAGTCTCTTTTTTTTCCATCATATTTCCCACCCTCTTGTAACAGGTTTTTCATAGTGCAACTGTGAGGTTTTCATCTTGTTTCACCTTTAAAATTGGAACCTCAGAACTTCAAGGGAAGGTGCAATGCATTCTACCCTGTTAGGAACAATCGTTTGCCGATTGTTCCCTTAGTGGGTTGTTGCCTCCTTTTGTTTTTTTGTTTTTCTTGCTGGCAAGTTGACGTGTGGTGGATGGTGTCGGACTTCGCCAGTCAGGTCCAGGACAGCAGCAGGTCACGGCGGCAGAGCAGCGGAGAGCTTTCTTTTGGACGCGATGGTTGTCGTATCGACTCGTCGTGGAAGTCCAGTTTTGGAGAAGAGAGCATTCTTTTGGACGCGATGGTTGTCGTATCGGCTCTGTCGTGGGAGTCCAGTTTTGGAGAAGAGAGCATTCTTTTGGACGCGATGGTTGTCGTATCAGCTCTGTCGTGGGAGTCCAGTCTGGGAGAACTGTTTCTGAGGACTTGATGGTTGTCGTGTCGGCTCTGTTTAGTTGTCCTGCAGTGTTGGTTTTACAGTTCTCGATTTTTTTTTCCTTCATGCTGCTTGTTGATGAAATATTGTTACTATTGTTGTTTATGATTTTATGCTGCCTGTGTCTTATGGTTCTTTTGTATTTAATTATGTGAATTTTATTTATGTTGCTGTCTCATGTGTTTTGTTTATTGATTTGGTCATTTTAAGTTTTTTCTCTCCTGGACCTGACTCACTTGTAAATTTTTCTAAATAAATAAATTTTAAGGTAACTTTTTGGTTTTGTTCTGCTCCTCCCTCCTTTGTTTGTCACCTCTCGTCCTCAGTCATAACAGCCCAATTGCTTGTTTATTTTAAAGAACCTGTCGATCTCGAAAAGTGAGATCATAAGATACCCTAAAGCAGTTGTTGTCTTTTATCATTTAATTACATTTTTATCTTTATTTATTTTTTGGTTAATTTATTTGTTCTTTTCTAATAACTGTCGTCTTTCTGTATTTCCTGTTGCCTTCCGTTCTTCCTTTTCTGTACGTCAGCAGACTCCTTCTTCCTCCTGTGCCTTATTCCCTCTTTCGCTCATCTGGTGAAGGTCCAACAACTTACCCTTGTAGGACCTCACCTAATCCTGGCAAACGATAGGACCTCACCCAATCCTCGCAAGCGATAGGACCTCACCCAATCCTCGCAAGTGATAGGACCTCACCTAATCCTGGCAAACGATAGGACCTCACCCAATCCTCGCAAGCGATAGGACCTCACCCAATCCTCGCAAGTGATAGGACCTCACCCAATCCTTGCAAGTGATAGGACCTCACCCAATCCTCGCAAGTGATAGGACCTCACCCAATCCTTGCAAGTGATAGGACCTCACCCAATCCTTGCAAGTGATAGGACCTCACCCAATCCTCGCAAGTGATAGGACCTCACCCAATCCTTGCAAGTGATAGGACCTCACCCAATCCTCGCAACCGATAGGACCTCACCCAATCCTTGCAAGTGATAGGACCTCACCCAGTCCTCGCAAGTGATAGGACCTCACCCAGTCCTCGCAAGTGATAGGACCTCACCCAATCCTCGCAACCGATAGGACCTCACCCAATCCTTGCAAGTGATAGGATCTCACCCAATCCTCGCAAGCGATAGCACCTCACCCAATCCTCGCAACTGATAGGACCTCGCCCAATCCTCGCAACCGATAGGACCTCACCCAATCCTTGCAAGTGATAGGACCTCACCCAGTCCTCGCAAGTGATAGGACCTCACCCAGTCCTCGCAACTGATAGGACCTCACCCAGTCCTCGCAAGTGATAGGACCTCACCCAGTCCTCGCAACTGATAGGACCTCACCCAATCCTCGCAACTGATAGGACCTCACCCAATCCTTGCAAGTGATAGGACCTCACCCAATCCTCGCAAGTGATAGGACCTCACCCAGTCCTCGCAACCAATAGGACCTCACCCAATCCTTGCAAGTGATAGGATCTCACCCAATCCTCGCAAGCGATAGCACCTCACCCAATCCTCGCAACTGATAGGACCTCGCCCAATCCTCGCAACCGATAGGACCTCACCCAATCCTTGCAAGTGATAGGACCTCACCCAGTCCTCGCAAGTGATAGGACCTCACCCAGTCCTCGCAACTGATAGGACCTCACCCAGTCCTCGCAAGTGATAGGACCTCACCCAGTCCTCGCAACTGATAGGACCTCACCCAATCCTCGCAACTGATAGGACCTCACCCAATCCTCGCAACTGATAGGACCTCACCCAATCCTCGCAAGTGATAGGACCTCACCCAGTCCTCGCAACCGATAGGACCTCACCCAATCCTTGCAAGTGATAGGATCTCACCCAATCCTCGCAAGCGATAGCACCTCACCCAATCCTCGCAACTGATAGGACCTCGCCCAATCCTCGCAACCGATAGGACCTCACCCAATCCTTGCAAGTGATAGGACCTCACCCAGTCCTCGCAAGTGATAGGACCTCACCCAGTCCTCGCAACTGATAGGACCTCACCCAGTCCTCGCAAGTGATAGGACCTCACCCAGTCCTCGCAAGTGATAGGACCTCACCCAATCCTCGCAACCGATAGGACCTCACCCAATCCTTGCAAGTGATAGGATCTCACCCAATCCTCGCAAGCGATAGCACCTCACCCAATCCTCGCAACTGATAGGACCTCGCCCAATCCTCGCAACCGATAGGACCTCACCCAATCCTTGCAAGTGATAGGACCTCACCCAGTCCTCGCAAGTGATAGGACCTCACCCAGTCCTCACAACTGATAGGACCTCACCCAGTCCTCGCAAGTGATAGGACCTCACCCAGTCCTCGCAACTGATAGGACCTCACCCAATCCTCGCAACTGATAGGACCTCACCCAATCCTCGCAACTGATAGGACCTCACCCAATCCTCGCAAGTGATAGGACCTCACCCAGTCCTCGCAACCGATAGGACCTCACCCAATCCTCGCAACAGATAGGACCTCACCCAATCCTCTCAACCAGTGCTGCTTACTATCTCCACATTCCTCCATATTTAACTTTATTACTCTCTCTCTCTCTCTCTCTCTCTCTCTCTCTCTCTCTCTCTCTCTCTCTCTCTCTCTCTCTCTCTCTCTTTTACATCCTCATCCTTTTCCACAATTGTTTTCTTATCCTTCGCATCCTCATCCTATAATCGTTTTCCCATCTTCATCCTCATCCTCCTGGTCTGGGGTCGATCCTATCTGTCCCATTCCTGCCGTCCCTTGCGTTTACTCACTCTTCCTAATTCCAGAATTCCAGATCCTATTCCTGCCACCCTTTGTGTTTCTTCTCTTCCTAATTCCAGATTCTATTCCTGCCGCCCCTTTGTGTTTCTTCTCTTCCTAATTCCAGATTCTATTCCTGCCGCCCCTTTGTGTTTCCTCACTCTTCCTAATTCCAGAATTCCAGATCCCATTCCTGCCACCCCTTACGTTTTCTTGCTCTTCCTAATTCCAGAATTCCAGATCCTATTCCTGCCACCCTTTGTGTTTCCTCGCTCTTCCTAATTCCAGATCCCATTCCTGCCACCCCTTGCATTTTCTTGCCCTTCCTAATTCCAGAATTCCAGATCCTATTCCTGCCACCCCTTGCGTTTTCTTGCCCTTCCTAATTCCAGAATTCCAGATCCTATTCCTGCCACCCCTTGTGTTTCCTCACTCTTCCTAATTCCAGAATTCCAGATCCTATTCCTGCCACCCTTTGCATTTCCTCGTTCTTCCTAATTCCAGGAATATTTACAGCAATTCTTTTCTTATCTTATATTTTACTTCCATTTTAGTCTATTTATTCATTTGTTAATTTATTTTATATATGTTTTCTTCTTTGTGTATTTGTGTTATCTTCTGTTGCTTCTTCCAAATAAAAGCCATTTTGTAGTTTTTTTGTAGTTTCAGGTTTTTTGTAGTTTCTGGTTTTATTTATTTATTTGTAGTTTCAGGCTTTATTTTTTTTGTTTTTTGTAGTTTCAGTTTTTTTGAAGTTTCTGGTTTCTTTTGTAGTTCAGTTTTTTGTAGTTTCAGGTTTTTTGTAGTTTCAGTTTTTGTAGTTTCATTTTTTTTGTAGTTTCAGGTTTCTTTTTGTAGTTAAGTTTTTTGTAGTTTCAGGTTTTTTGTAGTTTCAGTTTTTGTAGTTTCATTTTTTTTGTAGTTTCAGGTTTCTTTGTGTAGTTCAGTTTTTTGTAGTTTCAGGTTTTTTGGGGTTTCAGGTTTCTTTTTGTAGTTTCAGATTTGTTTTGTAGTTTCAGGTTTTTTGTAGTTTCATTTTTTATAGTTTCAGTTTTTTGTAGCTTCAGGTTTTTTATGGTTTCAGGTTTCTTTTTGTAGTTTCAGTTTTTTGTAGTTTCAGGTTTTTTGGGGTTTCAGGTTTCTTTTTGTAGTTTCAGATTTGTTTCGTAGTTTCAGGTTTTTTGTAGTTTCATTTTTTATAGTTTCAGTTTTTTGTAGCTTCAGTTTTTTGTAGGTTCAGGTTTTTTATGGTTTCAGGTTTCTTTTTGTAGTTTCAGTTTTTTATAGTTTCAGGTTTTTTGTGATTTCAGTTTTTGTGTAGTTTCAGTTTTTTTACAGTTTTTTTGTAGTTTCAGTTTTTTTGAAGTTTCAGGTTATTTTGTAGTTTTAGGTTACTTTTGTAGTTTCAGGTTTTTTTGTAGTTTAATTATTTTTGTAGTTCAGGTTTTTTGTAGTTTAATTTTTTTAGTTTCAGGTTTTATTAGTTTCAGAATTTTTGTAGTTTCAGTTTTTTGTATTTTTTTTTATAGTTTCAGGTTTTTTGTAGTTTCAGAATTTTTGTAGTTTTAGTTTTTTTGTAGTTTCAGTTTTTTTTTATTATCAGATTTTTTTGCAGTCCAGATTTTTTGTAGCTTGAGGTTTTTTTGGGAGTTTCATTGTTTTGTAGTGTCAGTTTATTTTTAGTCAGTTTTTTTTTGTAATTTTTAGACAGTTGATCAGTGTCTGAAATAAATGCTAGAATATGCAAAACAGTTCTTTTTCAAAGACCTTTTTTGAAGACCTTTTTCAAAGACCTTTCTCAAAGACCTTTTTCAAAGACCTTTTTCAAAGAATTTTTCCAAGACCTTTATTGAAGACTTCCAAGACCTTTTTTGAAGACTTTTTCAGAGACCTTTTTTGAAGACCTTTTTCAAAGATCTTTTTCAAAGACCTTTTCCACAAACCTTTTCCAAAGGCCTTTTTCCAAGACCTTTTTCACATTTTCAAAGTCTTTCAAAGACCTTTTTTGAGGACCTGTTTCCAAGACCTTTTTCGAGGACCTTTTTCCAAGACCTTTTTCGAGGACCTTTTTCCAAGACCACTTATTCCCATAAACTAGATTTATGCTCTGACATGTTCTTGCAAAATAGACAACCCTTAATCTATTATGTAAGAGTAAAACGTACCAAAGATTACTCTCTTATTGAAGAACCGCTGTAAAAACGGCTATTTTATTTAAATGTTCATCCAGATGCTCATCTGTTAACAAAAGTTATTTATTAAAATGAAAAGCAATATGTACGCCAACTTCTGTAAGTAATTAACTGATGAAATTCTTTTGCAGACCTGTTGAGATTAGATGCATGCAGTTGACAACAACAAAAGCTACAAGAAAAGGAATGAAGGCCCCTTTATGGAGCAACTAGCAAACTGGAAGTCAGGAATTTAGCATTTGGAGGTAAAGCTCAGTGTATTGATTTGCACAGCAAGGGGTGTAATATTATTGTCTGCCCAAGAACACCCTACATTCATTTATACGTAATGTGTCTGGTGGTGTGGTGAAGACCACCTACAATAAAGGGTTTTATGGTTTGTTTGTGGTACTGAATTTATGGTATGAGGACTCTCTCTCTCTCTCTCTCTCTCTCTCTCTCTCTCTCTCTCTCTCTCTCTCTCTCTCTCTCTCTCTCTCTCTCTCTGCCATATTTGACAGCGCGTGTACTACAGATCACGAGAATGTGAACGTTTTGTACTTTGTGAGCCGGTGGGATGAAACTTCCTACTGCAGCGTTGAGGCAAATTTATTTCTAATAACAAGCAAAGTAAGAAGTCTTCACAATTTGAAACACCTGAATCAAAAGTCAAAACCTAAAATAAAATGTTTCCCAATATAATGTGAAAGTTTGAGTTCTTTTTATGATAGGCTTACAAATTAGTGGACACGACAAAGGTTGTAGTGAGAGTCTGACCCAAGTTTGAGTTATTTGTCTTTACACTCCGTCTCATAAATTCATTGAATGTGGAAGATGTTTTGATCAATGCTTTGAAATCAACTTCTACCTTTTTGCTTTTATTCCTTTGCTCAGGAGTTCCACCAATTATCATATAACCCAGTACTGTTTGGAATTGTAGCCAATATCCTGTAGTATCTGCTCAATGATTGTGACTCAAAATCATTGTGAGTATACAATTTAATCTTCACATAATGGTGTTGCCTCTTGTGATGACTTGCATACCATTGCAAATAATGTGTCAAATTGCTCTTCCAAAATTATGCTTTAATTCTTCCTGAGTTTTCAGATCTTGGACTGCAGCTTGCTCTGCTTTGCTCTTTGTAACTTTCTAATCTGGGCACTTGGAACTAGTTAAGACATAAGCAGGTAATGGCTTCATAGGTTCTTGTGAAAGAAAATGCATAAAATTTTGGTGTGGAATGTTTTTGTAAATGCTGGTATTTAGTGCAATGTGGCCTTTTTTGCAGGAGTCATAAGCAGATTAAGAATTGTTTGTAAGGGGCGTTTGGCATTGCTGAGAGAAGACTCCCAGTGTCTCATTAAGACACATCACACTACCCTCTCATCTCCCTTTGTGTCCATTATATTCATCCTATTGGCTAAAGGATGCCCTTTCCTTAAGGGTCTTTGCGACATGTCCCTTCGTCCCCTGGCTGCAACTCCTTTTATTGTACCTCCCTTCATATTCTGTTTCTTTCATCTTACTTTTCTCAACCCTCTACTAACAACTGCGAGGTTTTCCTCCTGAGTGACCTCATAGGTCGCAGTGCTTGGCTTTTGGTCTAAATTCTATATTCTATTTTTGGGTTTGATATCATGCATCATTTCATTTTAATCCCATGGTAAAGCCCACACACACACACACACACCTCTGATAGTTTATTCCTTAGACTAAGCTTTTCTTGTGTTGAAGTGTTTGAGGCTTTGAGGAAGCATTTGCAGCTGAGCTGTGGTGAGTGACAGTGATATTGTGACAACAAAAAAGCTGATTTGTGTTCAATTTCCTGAAGCATTTTAAATGCCTTGTTTATTTTTCAAAATTCAAAAACTGCTTTATTTAAGGTAAGGGAGCCAATTAGCACGTGATGGCCTATCCCGTAGGGGGGGTTAGTGCCTGCAGTGCACCTGTAGGCATGACTTTAGGGTTCTTGCAGCGTCCCTTCATCCCCTGGCTGCAGCTCCTTTCATTCCTTTTACTGTACCTCCATTCACATTCTCTTTCTTCCATCTTCATTTCCTCAACCCTCAGCTAACTTTATTCACAGTGCAACTGAGGCTTTCCTCCTGCTACTTAATCTTTCAAACCTTTTTTAATGCCAATTTCCATTTCAGCGCTGAGTGACCTCCTCATATGTCCCAGCACTTGGCCTTTGGCCTCATTTCTATATTCTCCATGACAGCCTTCCCTCAGGGAGTAGATCTTTTGTAAATTGCACTTTGCTGACGAACAGAGACTGATTTCTAGTTCAAACATGGGCAGGTTTTAAAAATCCTTCCCATTTGATGGCGGCCATTCGGAGAATCCCTTTCAGTCATTCCCTCAACAGAAACCCCTGACTCTGTTCAGTGAATTGTTTCATTGCAGTATCGTGCTCCTTAGCTTCAAGGTCTCATTTCTGTTGTGTTGTGTGTTTGTGCTGTCAGGATCTAGATAAACTGAAAGGAATAATAATAAGCATTGAAAGGAAATGCTTATTATATCAGAGGATAACACTAAATATCAGTAGACTGATAGATTTCATAAAGGACGAGGAACATCCAAAGCATATTTTCAGCTTGTTTATTTTAACCTTATGGTACTAATCTGGGACCATTTTAAAAAAATCAGCTGAAATGATTAAAAGACGTGGACATGGTAAAAGTATACACAATATCAACCTTACTGTATTATTGTATTTTGTAATGTTGATATTGTGTATACTTTTACCATATCCACGTCTATTACTCATTTCAGCTGATTTTTTTAAAATGGTCCCAGATTAGTACCAAAAGGTTAAAATAAGAGAGTTGAAAAGAGGCTTAGGATGTTCCTCATCCTAAAATCCTTCAGTCTGCTGAGATTGCCAAAGTCTATCTGCCCCAGTTAAGACAACACTAAACACTACCTCATTACAGAAGGTGTTCTATGGTTACCTGAAGTTTACCCTCCTGTGTCAGGGTGGCATTCGACTGTGATAGCAAGTTGTCATAGCCTGTGATTCCCAACTTTGTCTTTGAGAGAATATTGATCTGGGAACTGTACTGGGAGTGACTGATCTGTATGACAAAATTGTGAAGGCTATCATTTTAATAATCCAGTGTGTATCACACAGTTCATCTATCATATATTCACATTTTATTGAATGTCTTGCATGTGAGTGAGTGAGTGAGGGTATTTCTAGGTAAATGCATATGGTATATATATTGAAGAGCTACGCATCAAGATGACTGATGATGGCAGTGGTTTCATTTTGAGGCATTTCCCCTGTGGTTCATCTTGCAACATTTAGAGTTTTTCTTTTTAGTGAGTTATTATTGAAATGTTTGTGTGGTTTTGTATATGCCATTGTTTTCTTCAGGTGATTTTATGCAGAAGGGAAGTCTTCATATCAGGAGTTAAATCTACTGGAGTAAATTGACTATAGTGTTGTGTTTAGGCCAATATTATGTGTATCTTGAATGTCAGACATTTTTCTTTACTTATTTGCTAGTTAATGGTCTTCAGTCCAGTGTTTGTTTGTGAGAGTTCCTTTTCTGTTGCGCTCAAGTGTCTCTTCTCTTTCCAGGATATCATCAAATAGACGCACAGAAGATTTTCAAAGGACTACCTGTAGACCACACCTCCACTTGAAGATGCATCTAGCCAAGTATAACAAAACTGTGGCATTGCCAAGAAAATGCCTCATGTCCTGACTGTGGAACTCGACATTTGCAGCTGATGTTTTTGGTTTTCACTTTTCAAAGGTCATTGGAACAGTGTTAGCAATGAGGCAAATACGTTGGCCATCTGCTTAGCATTAGTTTTTGTCTTAAATGATCTTAGCCAAGTAACTTCTCCCTGGCTGACCCATTGTTACTGCAAATACAACCATCTGCTTTACCAAACCCTGATTCAACACCTGAAGATGTGAGGAGGAGTTTTCAGAGAGGAGTGAAATTGACACCTGTATTTTTACTCCTCTCAAGAGAGCTTTTCTTTCAGCTGTGTTCAGTCTTGCTTTGTGAAAGTTACTTTGTTCCCAAGGAATCTGGGTTCATTTAGCCATGTTCCTTCATTCTGGGGACATTTTATACTAGTGTTCCATGAGTTTTTTTTTTTTTATTTGAAGGTTCATCTCTATCATCTGTATAGCTAGGGGTCTTCACTTAAGGTACTCTTGTTGCTAAAGATCCAAGTGTCATTTTTTAATTTCATTGTTCATATATTCTTGTGCTTCCATTCTGAGGAGTTTTACTCGTACTCCATGTGTCATTGATGAGTTTCAAGGTTCATTTCTATCATTTAAACAGCTGGGAGCCTTTACACATGACACTCCTTGTTGCTAGTACTCCATGTGTCATTTTTAAATTTCAAGATTCAGCTTTGCTTTTTTGTAATAACTTGAAAATGGCTAAAATCTGAGCCATTCCATTCTTTGATAACAACCTAAAACTGGTTGAAAGAGTTTCATTGGCAGTTCAAAGGAGTTTTGTGTGTAGTTCAGTTGTTCTTGAGAGAGAGAGAGAGACCACATGTTCAGTGCTGCTGTTTGAGAGAGCAGAGAGACATTCTGGACAGCTCTTCCTGAATTGCTGGATTACATCTCTTCCTCTTTGAGTCGTTCTTACCTTGGCTGTTTATAGTCTGTGAAGTTCACTTTCATGGAACAAGAATGAATGAAAGGCACTTGTTACTTTGTCATCTTTCTGGTGGTGGGAATTATGGAAGGGTAGTTGGGGTCTCAAACATAAGTGTCTTCCTAAATCCCTTTCAGTTTGCAATGCGTGAGTGGATGGAATGTACATGCCGATATTTGCAGCAGCCAAGACTTTGCAGGTGCTGTTTTTAGTTGCGCTGTGTTTGGTAGTGACTATATAACAATGTTGTCAAATCATGGGCTATATCTTAGCCTTTATGCCATGGCCTTCTACGGTCTGTGATGTTTTCCATACTTAATGGCTGCACTTACACAGAATTAATTAATTGATTCGTTGATTACCATGAAATTAACTACTTTGTTCTTAGACTGTCCTTTTTTACTACCATATTTTTTTATCAATTTCAGTTCTCAGTTGATGTTGCAGTCCTTAAAGGCTTCGTTCCGCTTTGCTTTTTGTGCACTGACTCCTTTATTTGACTTTCTTGCTTATTGGGTATTTCCTCGTCGGGCAGACATTGTGGAAAAGGTTATGAGGTGCAGTTGTGTACCACTGTCTGTGGTGACGCTGGTGGGTTGAATCCCACAGGTAGGATCGGAGAACAGTTGCCTTTGATCTTTATAAGTTTTAATTAATGAAGTGACTTCAGTTGAGACACTGGATACCTCACAAAGTTATTCTAATGAGGATTTTGTTATATGTAAACAATCAACAATAGATATTTTTTTGGTTGTATTTTTAATGATCTTAGACCTCATTATCTCAGGCACCTGGATTGCAGAGGAAGTTTACTTGATATAATTGTTGGTCTAGAACATGAATTGAACATTATACAGGTAATTCGAATTCCACTCTTGTTGGAGTTCATGACCCTCTCAGTACAATAAGGGAGTGGTTGCTAGTCTAATGGAGATGTAGAAAGGAAAAGCAAGTGATGTTAGTATGGGACGAAGCTAAACTTGCACTTAACAAGAACTGATACCAAAGGCTCTCTCTCTCTCTCTCTCTCTCTCTCTCTCTCTCTCTCTCTCTCTCTCTCTCTCTCTCTACTTATTGTTGTACCTTTGACTTATTTTTTAGCATTGTATTTCTGTCAAAGCTTTCCTATGGGAGAAATTATTTGCTTTCATCGGAATCTCGTGTGTCTTGTATACAAAAAAGAATGTGTTTAATGCTAACAGAAACCGTCGTATTGGTCACAGAGGTGATGGCACTAGTGCCAGCCACATGCTTCTGCAGTCTTGAGTAGTTGTCAAGAATCATGTTGCTAGAGTCTTTTGTGTTTTTCTGCCATTGTTGGAGCGTCGATTTCATGTCTGAATGTCCTGCAGCCTTCCATGAAGGTTATCTACTGAAGAAAGACACTGATGGTTTCCTTTGTTTCTGAGAATGGTTGCTGCAAGGTGTGTCTGTGCTCTTTCCTTACTTTCTTAACCTTTTAACTTTTGACAAACTTTCATTAGCAAAATGATTGATGCCACATCAGCCTCTCAGTGCAATTTACATTGCTACTTTTCAAACTGCCATACATGACTCCCCAATTATTTCTGATGTGTTAGGCACATAAATGATATTGATTTGTATCTCCAGATCATCTACCTGTTTTGTTTACTAATTGATTACCATATATTTTTATTTGCTATTTTGTTTATTGATTGATTATCATATTGTTTTGCTTTGGTAACCTCAATATGTGCTTTTATTTCCATACTCATTGTTATCAACGTAACTTTTAACTGATGTAGAGTAACTGAAAAATATTTGAGAGTATTTGATAAAGAAATTTGAGAGAAATTGATAAAGAAAAATAGTCGACATTGTAAATTTTATTATGGTAATTTCTGTAACACTGGAATCCCTGTTAAGTAATTTAAATGGAATACAGAATGAACAGGATTGAGTAATTGTTTAATTATGTTGCATAACTTAAAATTTCTGTTGAAGGACAACGAAGACTAGCTTTAACTTGACACGAGTGTTCTTCCAGCCTCTGCTGAAGGACGACGAGGATTAGACTAAAGGAGACGTGGGTGTTCCTCCAGCCACTGCTGGAGAGTGAGGACTGGGTGACCTGATTTGGGTGTTCTTCCTGCCACTGCTGAAGGACAACAAGGACTGGATTTCATATGACTTGAGGATTCTTCTACCCACAGCCACAGAACAAAGCAGATGAGGGTTCTACCCACAGCTGAAGAATTTGAAGATGAGGGTTCTACCCACAGCTGAAGAATTTGAAGATGAGGGTTCTACCCACAGCTGAAGAATTTGAAGATGAGGGTTCTACCCACAGCCAAAGAGGATGAGAGTTGTTCTACCCACATCTGAAGAGTGACAGGAACTTGGGGAAATAGCTTTAACCTGACTTTAGAGATGCAAGTGTTCTTCCAGCCATTGCTTAAAAATGGCTAGAACTTGACTTCACCTTATGTAACTGTCCATCCTGCTATTTCTGAAGGTGACCAAGACTAGCCTTGACTGCAAACAACAGGCAAAAAACCACGACCTACAGTTTTCCTACAAAAGCAGCTGGAAGAGCATTAGCATCTGTTATAATCATCATTTTTCAACAGTGACTAGTTCATGTTAAGTTATCAAGTCAGATACTGAAATAATATCGTCATTCAAGTCAGGAAAGATTGGAAGAACACTGAGTTAGGAAAAATCTCCTCCTCATAACAGAGCAGAGACTAGAGTACACACAATGTAAATAGCGGAACATTGTTGAAGGTTGAAGAAGGAAGGCAACACGTCAGTCTAACGTTATTACTGTGGAGGGAAACTCACATCAAGATCAGTCTCTCACTCATCATTGTGCAGCTTTGGAAAAGCAATTGTACATAATTTACATTGTGTATTTTAATCTGTTTGAGATGACGACAAAATTTTTCCTAACTCAAGTGTCTTCCAATCTTTCCTGACTTGAATGATATTATTTAACAGTATTTGATTTGATAACTTACCAACATGAATAGTCACTGTTGAAGGATGATGATTGTAACAGATGCTAATGTTCTTTGAGCTGCTTCTGGAGGGAAATAATAGGTTGCGGTTTGTTGCCTGTTGTTTGCAGTCATTTAGTGTCTCTTGATACTTGTTTCCTTGTTCTAGGTAATGGCTATAGTTGAAATTTAAGCAGGTGTTGTAGCCAGCTCACTCACAGCAACACATGTTGAAGTTTGAGGTGGTTGGTACCCATGAAGAGGCATCAGGCAAGCTGTAGATGGAAACTTGAGTTATTCTTTCCAATTTTTAATCTACTTTGGTATTTATAAAAGTTTTTGCAAGTGAAATTTTGTGTAGTTCTTGTTTATTTCACTTATTAGTTGAAATATTACCGAGTCGTATAAGTTGATAATCGAATATGTATTCCATGTTACAGAAATTTTTTTACAGTAAATTGTAATTATTATTTTATGAAATAATAAAGAAATAATAAAGTACAGCTGAAGTAATTTTTCAACAACAATTTGCTAAATGTGGCTTTTTATTTTAATGGAACAAAAAATGGTCATTGGTTTGAGGCTAGAAAAAATGATCCAAAACAAAATTCATGAAGAAATAATTGAAATTAAATGTTAAGTTAAAGATTGTTTCCTGATTTTTAAACATTTGTTAATGTGCTATTTTTGTTTCATTTGCCTGTCTCCATTCCACTGTCTGCCTAAAAAAACATTCATTCACAGCTAGTTTCCTGAAAGAGGTCAAAGGAACTGTCACTAAATGCAGGCTATAAGAAGACATGAAAAAAAAAAAAAATATTCAGCAGTCTTTATCATCGATTGTACGGGCACTGGATTTATATCAATATTTTTGACAGCTGAAATTATTACTGACTATATTTTCAAACTATTTATACAACAGACATTCATTTATCGCTAGTGACTGTCACTGCTGACTACTATTATAGAAATTGTTTCAATATATTGAAAGTGTACAAGAAAAGAAAGATCAATATTGCACTAGTATTGAGGGAAGGAAGACTTTTCTGAATTTGTAATAAAATCTACACTTCAGTTCATTTTTATAATTAAGCTGAATACATCACAAGTTAGGACTGAAATATTCAGTGTGAAACATGACCCTGTGCTAAAATAAGACTTGTGAAAATGGTGAATTTGTGCAAACATTGAATAATTCTTCTATGCCTCTTTTAAAAACTTTCCCAGTGAAAGTTAACTTCCATTTGGAATAATACGGATGACTAAGTTTGAAGTGACACTGACAACATCCAAATAATACTGATGAATAAGTTTGAAGTGACACTGACAACATCCAAATAATACTGATGAATAAGTTTGAAGTGACACTGAGAACTATCTCAAAGTTAACTGCTTTGAAGTTATTTTTTGGACAAACTGAAGACAACTGGTTTGAAGTTATATTAATTAGCCATAAAAATTATTTTTTGGACAAATTGAAGACAACTGGTTTGAAGTTATGTTAATTAGCCATAAAATCTTATGAAAGAAGAAAGGTAACTACCAAATATCTATTAAAATGGATGATGAAATCTAAAGAACAAAAAATCAGTTATAAAGTTCTTCATATTTTTGTTTCACTCACCTGTTCAGTGTCATCTCTACAGGACTCCTTCCAAGTGCCTCACTCATCACATTAGTTGTAAGGCCTGGTGGGTTAGTCCATATCTTCAACAATTTGTTTATTCCCCGGGGAGGAGCATTCTCAGTCTCCTCCAACATTCACAGTCAGTTTCCTGAAGGAGGTATAAACAAACCACTCTACTAGATGCAGGCTACAAACTTTTGCAACAATTTTATAGGCACTTGATATCACCAACTGCTGGTATGGAAACTAATTTCAATATCTTTCAAGTTCAAAAACACCATTGACTTTACTGATATTCAAACTGCTTCAGTATCTTTCTACATACAAAGTCATTCACAGAAAGTTTCAAATACTTACCACTGACTGTACCAGCACACCAACTGTTTCAGTAGACTGCAAGAGTATAAGAGCAAATCCCAGAAGACAAAATGGAACAGTCATTAAAAAGAAGTTCCTTTCAACAGTTCTGAAATAAACAACAACATTTCTAGCAAGTGTTAAGGTCCCAGATTTTAGTCAAACAACATGAAGCTTCAGACACAGACCAAAATATAAATACTACTTGTCAAAATTGCCAATAATATTAGCTTCATGTGCAAACATTGCTTCCTGTGGAGAGAGAGAGAGAGAGAAAGAGGCTGCTGTCCACATCTTGATATTTGAAAGGAGGACCATCACACTGAACAAACACCCAAATTGCCTAAGGGTACCTTGGAATTCCTCCATTACTTCAGAGTGCTGTCTCCTCAGCAGATTCTGAACCAGGTGATGATATAAAATCTTGGGAAAGTCAGTCCTAATGACATACATAATGATATTAGTTAACAGATGACTGAAAACCTTGAATAAAACTAATAAAATGAGAATTTGGATCAACAATTATACAGGTCTATCTTTCATATATTCGTTGGAACTATAAAATTTTGCTGCCAAATTGCTACAACAAAAAAAATTTTAAATGACAGATACAGGATCATTTTACTAGATGGTATTCAGCTGACACCAAAAGAACCATTGTAGTGATTTTAGGGGCGCGCCTATGCCCTAAGGTCACATTTTAAAGTAATGGCTGTTTCTGCCTTATGACTGAAGGGATTTCCTTCAAATTTTTACCCTTATTCTGCAACTAATAATGAAAATTCTCTCGTGGGGAAATTTAGAAGTTTGACCTCTAAGTTATTATTATTATTTTTTTTTTTTTTGCAGTTGAAAAAAAAAATAATGACCTCACTTTTCGACAATATAAAATAAAAAATTTTTTCACTCAAAAGTAAATTTCCCAGTGACAAAATAAAGATATAAAGTTATACTACACTCTGTACATGTTTCATTGAATTTGGTTCCGTCTTCTTGGAGAAATAAGCATTTCATTTTGAAAAAACTAAGTTTTGAGAAAACAGCAAAATAAAAAATGTTGGGACTTGCAAGAGAATCCTGAGACAATCAGGACGTCTTGAGCCAGTTATATATCCCTATATCTTTATAACCCGTTTCCTCTATGATGCTACCACTAGAGACAATGGGATATTTTACTGGGTGGCAAGTGTTTTTGTCCAAGTTATTTTGACACTTTTTTTACATGTGTTTTTACAATTTGTCATTCCCAGTGCTGTACAAGCGATGAACAAAATTGTCCACGAACCAGTCTAAACTTTTTTTTAGCGTTAACACTTCAGGATATTTAGACATAAATCACCTGAAAACTTAACCTAAAATTCGACAGTTCCCCAAAATTTGGCAGTCAACACACTCCTTAAGGGAATATTTACACAGTAATTCAGTTGTGTATTTTTAACTTACATAATACCGTCTTACCTGTTCCCAAATAGAAAAGATTTATCAGTGGCTTAACCAGGGAGGTATTAAGCTCTGTAGCAGCAGGTGTTCACAGATGTTGAGGCTCCTCCTTCATGTGAAATAATCTCAGTATCAGCAGGTAAGTGGTTCTGTCACTAGAACTGGTTGATTGTTAGAACCCACTTAATCTAAGGATGCTTTCCTCTTCCTGTGGCAAAGAAATGAACCAAGCTATTGACAAGGTTTCAAATAATCCTGCTGCATCAGAAGAGTGTACTATATGAACAGGGGTCAAAAATAGATCCTAAATTTGCACATTTTTTATTGAAATCCATTATATTTATACGTGATTAAGTCCTACCATTTTGAAAGTTTCTGCTATACTCATTACTTACATCAGTTTTATTTTTAAATACCATTCACTTCGTTATACAAAATAAACACAAGACTTACCTTTGTTTCTGCAAGGAAGTTTCCTCTTGTCTGTAACAGAAACCTCTCAAGATGTGGATTGTATGAACTGAAGTGGTTTGTGCCTCAGAGCATTTCACTACGAAGAAAACTCATCTTTCATATCCTCAGCATCACAGTCACGCCAGCACAAGGCACTGGCTAAGCCACATTCTGTAATAAAAAAAAGCATTTAACACACAGAAAATCAAACACTTTAATTAAAGACTTATTCATCTGTCACACTCATCAAACTTTTTCGAATTCAACAGCAAAATGGTTCTGAAGTCAAAAGAACCTTCCCAGCAAGATTAATGGTCTCAGATTTTAGCAAATTACACCACTTCCTTGGGTCACAAAAATTACTTCCTACAAAACTGTTGACAACATTATTTACCCCCTTCATAAAAATGCACACATTGTGGTTCCTCCTGAAACTCCTACATTCAGGAAGAAGAGACACTTTATGCTCATTTAGGAAGGAGGGCTACAATTTTGAATTGACACCAAGTATACATGTTGTTAACTGCATTGGTTCTTCAACAAATTCTACACCGTGGGAAGACACCATTTTGGACAAGGTTAGGCCTAGTGACAAATAATTTGATTAGTTAACAAATAAACTATATATGATAATTTTATCAGCGATTAAACAGGTCTATGTTTCACGTATTCACTGGAAAGAAAAGTTTACTGTCAAAGGGTTGAACCAAAGTTAAAATTTAAATGACAGATTATAGAAGCAATTTACTGACACACAACTGAAGGCAGGGCCGGATTTAGAAATTGGCGGGCCCGGGCCATTTATGTTTACGATGGCCCCCTCCCATAGAGAAATTGAATCATCTGTAAAGAAGGTGGTTTAATTAATTTTTTAAACGAGGAAATGGGTAATGTAGGGCTTTGAATATTTTTTTTTTAATTCTTACAATTTCATAGACTACGAATAACTTTGGCCACATTTGATTTGTGATCAAGAAAAGGTATGGATTATTATGGTGCATATTTCTTCAATTTCTTCAAATTACTGTCGATTATTTTTACGATGCCTACAAAAGTTCCCTCCTCCTACACCTTACCTCAGCAAATTCTTTGACTAAATCACCAAAATGTATCGTTTTTATAACACTACTTTCTACATCTAACAAACATAAAGCATTTAACCTTTCATCATTCACTGAGGTCCTAAGATGATTTTTTATTAGTGCCAATTTGCTGAATGACCTTTCTCCTCAACAACTAGTAACCATCATGCTAAGATATGTTCTAAGGGCTACATTAACATTTGGAAAGATATCGGGAAGCCCTTCATCATGTAACAAAACTGCCTGTTGGGATGGAGTGACACATGATAATTTCCTCAGCAAACACACTACTTACTGTCACTGATGTCTTTGGGAAAAGCACTGACAAATTCCTCAACCTCTGTTTTCATCTCAGCATCAGATAAAGTACATAAATTGACTACTACTTTGAATCCGACATACACCAATTGGTATGCTGCCCTCTATTGATCTAAAATGACACTGAAAGTTTCATATCTGAATTTTTCTCTGGGGGAAAAATCTACTTCCTCTGAGGCTGAAGTTGTGTTTTTTGGTTTTGAAAAATAAACAAGGCATAAATGCTTCCGGAAATTGTTCACAAATCAGCTTTTCTGTTGCCACAAAATCTCTGTCACTCACCAGAGCACAGCTGCAAATGTTTCATCAAAGCCTCAAACACTTCAACAAAAGAAAAGCTTAGCCTTGGGTATAACCTATCAAGAGAGAGAGAGAGAGAGAGAGAGTGTGTGTGTGTGTGTGTGTCCGTCCGTCCAGCCCAGCAAAGCATGTCAAATGTTCAAGATCCCTCCAGTACAGAATATGGCACACAAGAAAGCTTCAACAAAGTATGTAAAGTGAAATGATGGTTCAGATGACTATGTAAAGGTTCTGGCTAAGCACAGAATGTGCGGAACTGCTGTAACAGAGAGAGAGAGAGAGAGAGAGAGAGAGAGAGAGAGAGAGAGAGAGAGAGAGAGAGAGAGGATGTGGGTTTTATAACAGTATGAAACATGGAAGTTTTCTGCTGATAAGTATTCGAGTGATCAAAAACTGCTCTTACAGCACAAAAGTCTAAAATTCTGGAGGGTGCAAGTTGAGCTGTAAAACTGCCAAGTGTTTCCATGTAACAGCTTTAACAGGAGACTGCAGAAATGCCCTTCAAAGTGTCGAGTGTCATTTCAAGGTCACATGAAGGGAAGTCTGGTGAGAATGGAAGGCCGAGGAGAGATAAAAGCACGGACAATGTCTACATTACATCAAATCAAAACGATATCTCAGCTCTATGATGGTTCCTGTAGCTGATAATATTACAAAGGAACATTGCTACCCACATATCTGAAAACGTTGGCCTGTGGGGAAAATTTATATAGGTACGAATTTCCAAGCTCAGTTGATCAAACCTAGATTGCAATGTCCCTACAGTATACCATACTAAGGAAATTGTTACAGTTCTCTTGATCTTTGGTGCCACTAGAGTTTTTTCAATAGTTTGAAACTCTGCTCTGCTGTGATAAGAAATAACACAGACACAAAATGACGACCTTTTGTAGCTAAATCAAAGTCAACACCTGATGTGAGCTGAGCTCAAAGTTGAAATTCACAAGTCCTTGTACAATCAGTACGTACATATTTTGGTATTACAATAATTTTCCAATTATTCAAATTTTAGTTGGATTTTAACAATAACAGTCAAGAGAATCTTGGATTCATCAAATGACTGAACTTCAATGGGTATTATACAGAAAGTTAAAAAGTAAAAATACCTTAACCAACTGAAAATCGCCATATGTCAAGACACTATTACACTGGGAAGTCTACAATTGAGAAAAATCAACACAGTACCTCAGGAATAACAAACAGGAATTCCTCAAACAATTCAAGTTAACAAAGTCACAGATGTCTTGCTAAACTTTAACGAGAAACACGGTCTACAATGATTTAGTTCCTAACCTGAGACAAAACTATTTTACAATTTCATTTCCAATGACTTATTGAAATTTCATTGTTGCCTGAAATGAACCATACTGGTCACTTTTTACAGATACTTATCCATGTAATTATAATAGCCACAATGCCCTTGTAACTTCTTATATTCTTCACACTTTTCTTGGAATCACTTGTCACTGCCAAGCATCAGATCTAAATGGAAGAATATGAAGTCATTCTGATGCCCACAGCAGGAGGAGTCGGACCTGCATTGGGAGTATCAGAACAAGGTCACGTTACCTATCTGACAACTGCGGTCAAGTGGATAACATGACCTCATTCTGATACTCTGGATGAGGGTTCAAATCCTGTTACAGACTTCAGAATGACTTCACATCCTTCTATTTTGATCTAAGGCTTGGTAGTGACAAGAGTATCCAGAATGTGTGATGACACTGAGAAGCTAAGATTTTGGTTATTGTCTTCAAGGCAAGTAAGTGTCCCTATAACATCGATAATCAAATATCTTTCTTTTACTTTCCATCATTTTAATCTCTTCCACTTTGCTGTTCAGTTTCTTTAACCTAACCTACTCCAATTTACACCTTTTGTGGAGAAGCAATGCCTTCGTGAGAACCTTACAGGGAAAGAGAGATGGAAGACTTGCTTCTCTCAACAATTTAAAAATGGCAGTTAATTCAATAGCAACTATCCAATAGCTAAGGAATCCAACAGAATTCAGTCTGAAAAATACTTGGTGCTCTAGTAAAGAAAATGAATTCAATCGTTCCAGAAAGTCTAAGTATCAATGTAACATTAAGATGAATGAACCCTTCTTGTAACTGAGAATGCTCATTAATACACATACCACAAATATCTTTGTCAAATGGCAATTAAAAGAGCACTTATGAGTTTACTTATTCATATATATAAAAGGCCATTAGCGTATTAAGAATACCTAACTTCCTTCTAACCAACATTCTGAATTTGAGCTTGCTTACAGATTAATTTACCTAAAATGTTCTGCAAAAAAAAAAAAAAATTGACCCCTAAAAGCAACAAATTCAATTCGAGCGCCAAACTCCCCTTGAACATGAATTGTGAATTTCAATTTACTTATTATTTGAGTTTACATATTCATGTACAGAAGAAGCCATTATGAACAATACTTAACTTTCTTTAAATTAAAATCTGAAGGAGAATTTACTTACAGATCCATTTACCTGAAATATGTTTTGCAAAATACCACATGACCCTAAAAGTAACAAATTTCATTTGAGTTTACTCATCAAATCTTGTGCCTACAATATCAAAAATCTCCTAACAATAACACAATTCCAATTTGGACCCTTCACATCTCAGCAGTGTCTTGAAATATGCAGAGATGCCGGGACAATACTCCCCCTGAGAAGTGATAATATTCCCCCTGAGAACAAACTCCTACGTAGTTACAATAACCTTTCAATTACTTTATGTTTACACTTTTCAATAATTTGTGTAATGTTCAACAAGATGCATTATTATCAGGGCAAGCTTCGTACAAAATTCAGAAAGTATCCTTTAACTGCATGACGATGACCAAACAAAATTCCTCTCTTGTATTATTTGAAATAGTATAAACAAAATTTTGAAACGTCCCCTACCCTAGAATGTCAGCATGTAAAGCAATTCAGGCTATAGTGTCCCCCCATATTAAAGAAAGCCTGGGCATAACCCAAGTCTTGAAAGTAAAAGTATCAATGCTCATGTAATATTACAGTAATGCAAGACCTTCAGCTGTCAATTCTAAAAAACCTGATATTCAGTCATTGAAACAATCTGTGGATGAAGGTTGCAAAGTATCTGAGAGATTTACTTCCAAGTCCCTACTACGGTAATTACTGAGTACAACTATCAAGAATCATTTGGAATTTTACTAAAACTATTGCCTGTCCTATGAAGGTCATTCATCACTGGTTTTATTCCACGCGACTAGTCTAACTATGCAGACTGCCACTAAGATATCCCACTAAATCAACATAAGCTTTTCCTAACTAATGAACTATTTGATATTGATCATATGCGAACTTAAGGAAAATGACAGTCACCAGAATAATCTAGTATTCATGTTGTGGGAACTTTGCGCCCAGGCAGGTATGTAATCAAGAATGACCTACTGGATACTACAAATCAAAACAAGGAGTTAAGGGTGAATACATATTCTAAATAAGAGAAAAATGACCTGACAACTGATACTAAACTAAGTGGAAAATAGTGAATCTTCTACATGTGAAAAAATGTATCCAGAAAGTTAACCCTTTCGCTTACCGAAGACATATATGAACGTCATCCAAATTTAAGTCCTAATTTGCTTACTGGTGACAAATCCAGACGTCAAAAGAAAACTACTTATAGAATAAGTAATCAGCTGCAAAATGAAACAAAATTGAGCAGTCTACCTTGAAAACTGTCAGAGATATGTGTCTTTGAACTAAAAAAAGGTATACTGTACTGTAAACCTTTTTATGGTTACCGCTCCAGTCACTGCCACTGCCCACAGCCCTAACTGTCATGAGAGTCATAAGCGATAGGGTTAAGAGTGGATGGAGAAGAAAACTGACTGATATATGTTTCCTGATACACTAACTGATATCAGACTGATACGATATTCAAGTAAAAACAAAACACTCTCTCTTGAAACCTACAGAACTTACTTGATAACTGATCTCTTTCTGATAAGAAATGTACATAAAAAACTATTTAAACTTATGAATCTCACATAAAAACGACTACATATCCTGAGGTATGCTGAGGTAACACAGAGCTATAATATAAATGATCACAAGAATTGTTACCAATATATATCACGATACACTGAACTGCTTTACAGCTGACAGTAAACTAGATAAACTCGATGTCTTAGTAAGAAAACTGTGCAGTATTCTGAAACACAGCTGATATTAACCTTATAAAACGCCTAAGTAAAGCTTAACAGGTTATATTAATCCGATATGAATATCATGCTACCTTAGAGCCAGTCACAAAATTAAATTTCATGTTAAAAGACTGATGTATCTTGGATAATACTGAACTAAAATGGATGGGTATTATTAAATCAAGGCAAAATGTCTGAGAAAAATATATATCCTAAAATACTAAACCCTTCATAAGCTAAATTATACAGAACCCTTAACTTGACTTGGGTCAATAATATAGGCACTTGTATGACCATGATAAACTAGCATTTGGACATTACTATAAACGTAAGCATATCCCAGCTTTAATCAAAAGGCGTCCTTCCAACATTTACGTTTGTAGGACCATTTCCCTACCTACTGTAGCCTCTGTCATTAAGAATTAATGTTTGGTTATAACCACATTCTGGTATATTACACAAATTTTACATATACGAGTGTGGTAGTTTCTTGATGCTAACTTTCTCCATTCAAAGTCGAGGCTTGAGGGATTCCAAATATGATATTGTCCCATTTAGCTTCCAAGTTGTGCATTCTGAAAAAATGAGAAAGAAATTACTGAAACATCAAACTGGAATCATCTGGTTTACAAGGTATCAGAAGGAAGATTGGTAATTTAAATTAAGCCCAAAGCATTCTGCATCTTGGCCCATTTTACTAAGTGGGGCAGAGATGAGACAGGGTCTTCTTACACTCGTTCTGAATGTTCGTAGCCTTTTGTCAAGGATACCTGGATGGAATTTTATTTAGCCACAGCTAAAGTTTATATATTAAAGGATTAAAGAGCAAATCCACTGAACATGTGACAGAGAGTTCTTGGTCTAAGTTTCAATCAATATACATTATTAAAATAAACAGTTCATCGTAATTAAATATTAGCATCGTTATTATTATGGCTGCTTGGGCCTGGCCATAACCTGTTAAACAAAATTCAACATTCTGTCATGATCTGGTAAAATTTCTTAGTACCAACACTGTCTCCTCTATTTGTCTTAAATCCTGGGTGGCTCAATTATTGTTAGAAAAGAACAATTCATGTACTGCTCTCACTGACCTACTTTCTCTACAGTACTAGTCAAAAACACCAGAACTGACCCATAATTACCAGGGAAATGACAAGAGAAAATAAGCTGGACTCACAAAACTTGAAATTTCACAATACAAAGAATTTACGCATAAAAGTTACGAATACTAAAATAATCTAATTCGAGACATCATTCTCATGCTGAAACGGCCAATCCTTTACCAAATTAATTTTCCATTGGGAATATTCTAAAAGCTACTGGCAGTGATAGGCAACAAATTTCAGTTTCATTATTTTGAATGGCATTGTTTTGAGTTTTACAGATTCTCTAAGTGTTTAGCTTCGGTTCCATATGAACAACTATTCCCATCCCACCCAAATAATACATTTCCCCAGACACCTCACTCTGCGTCCTTTAAATGCTTACCTTTGTCAAAGATCATTCCAGTTTTTAGATGATTTGCTTCAAATTCTGCCACTCAGCTTCAATTGGCAATCTGTAGATCATCTGGAAAGGTGAGATAATGGAAAACTGGGGTCTTTTGGCTTACAAGGTATCAAAATGAGGACATCTTTATTTACAACCAGGCCTCAAGTCTTCATTATTACTATGAATAGCACAGATGAGGTACTTGTCATTTGTCCGTACTGCATTATCAAGGATATCTTTCTAAAATTCAATTCAATCTGCAATCCAGGCTTTTAAATAAAAGAAAAAATATGATCCACACCATAAATAGCACTAAAACCTGGGTAGGAGCTTTTTAATGCAAATATAACCATTTCTCAGTCTTCCCAAGAGCCAGAAAGGCACCTCCTTCTGAAGCAACTCGCCCTAAGAAAAAAAAGACCAGTGGCTAAAAGAATGACTGCTACTTGGCCAAGTTTCAGCATTCTTAAACCATCTGACAATTTCCAAAAATCTGTTAAAATCTAAATCCAACAGAATTTCAACTTTCAGATTCAGATTCATCTTTCTATTATGAACTTATGCATAACACAGTAACACGATTCCTAATTACTGGTTACTTTAATGGAGATACTGCAAGTGACACTCTACAAAACTGATAATTTCAGACTTCAAATTGTTTCGTTTCTCCCAAAACCTGCCTTAAATGTAAGATGCACATCATACTCAATCAACAGATCTTCTCAGCTTAATCCCTGGCCAGGATACCATCCCAAATCTTTCCCAGCCCTCCCCACGTATCTGCGACCCAATAAGGCAACTTGCATAACCAGTGCAAGCTGTAACTACAAGGATACTTCTAATCCAAGTAACTGGACAAAAAGCTTTACTCCAAGCAAGACAATGCAAGACCTGATGAGTTCTGTCATGCTAAAATACCTAACGTTGCCCAAACAAACTTTTAGTAGAGAGTTTTACAAGCCATACACAGTACCTGCATGACCTGAAACAGTCTCATATCTTGGATGCATAGTTTGTATTCTCAAAAGACTAATTCCTGAGAATCAAGCCATGCAATAATGAAAATAAAGGCATAGTGACTTCAGTCTTTTCATAAGGAATGATGGTTGTAGTGACTTAGCATCAATCTACCTTCTTTAAGGTTCAGCAATTATTATTATTATACTCTGCATCATCCTACCATATATCTGACACTTAAACTTACAACCTATCTTGATCCGGCAGTGGGTTTTCCTACATGCTTGTTATTACTAATCTGGGTCAAAGACTGTTTTAAATCTTTTGATAACCAAGCTCAGGATTCAATCAAATTCATGCAGACCTACCGCAGATTCTATTTAAAGCTTCCTATTAAGCTTCAAGAATATAAAAAATTGCTTAATTGCATATCTACTATATTTCGGAAGTTACAAACTGATTATTATAACAGAACTAAAATCTATATTATTCCACTGATGACAGATTCACACAGCTGTAATGGTGAAAATACTTTAGAATTGTTCAAACACAACACCCCGCATAATGACTTTTAATCAAGTTTGACCTACTTTTCAATATAGCCAGTTTGCAATCTTTAACTGGGGTTCATAGCAAACAAAGGTGTTAGGCCCTGTCCACACTACCGGGCACTGCCCGACGGGCAAACACTGTTCCCAAAACCGTTTCACTATACTGACCGACCGAGTATGGAGCCAGAACGATGTGATTGTCTGGTAACACTGCTTCAGAAGCGAGAGAAAATATAAACAGCTGGAAGTGTTCGACGGGCATGCCCGCTAGTGTGGACAGGGCCTAACACATTGATTGCACCAGGTTCAACTGTATGCAGTTAATCCAGCGAATAGACTAGAATAATAAATTTAGGCTAAAGGCCAAGTGCTGGAACCTGTAAGGTCATTCAGTGCTGAAAGGGAAACCGAGCATGGAAAGGTTTGAAAGGTGTAACAGGAGGAAAACCTCAAAGCAGTTGTATTGTACTATGAAACAAGTGTTAGGAGAAGGTGGAGATAGGATGGAAGAAAGAGAATATGAAAGGAGGTACAGTAAAAGGAAAGAAATGGGTTGCAGGTAGGGGTCGAAGGGACACTGCATAGAACCTCAAGTAGTGCCTACAGTGCACCGCGTGAGGTCCACTGACAGCCCTCCCCCCCTACGGGGCATAAATATTGTAGTCCTGATTCAGGAAAAATCTGTGAATAACCCTTCCTTCCTTCCTCTGAACCACTGCAAACGGCCTTCACATCAAAAGCTGCCCTGTAACAACGTGGTCCTGTCCCGTCATTCTGGACAAATACCCTGCTGTACACTTCAAAGGTGGTTTCAGCCATTATATTAGCCTGTCTTTCAGTTCGTTAAAAATGTAGCTAATTAAGCTGTGATATCTTGAAGATTATACAGTAAAGGTCCAAGAATTCCATAAGGGTAGTGTTTACCGAGCTGTGTAATGGGTAGGTAGCTGGAATCTTAATATTAACTGGCGAAACTACTGTACAGCAGGAAGACGACTTCGTTTGTTGGAAGTTTTTTTTTTTCTGTGTGTGTAGCAGTCAAATTTGTCAACACCCAAACGACTTTTTCTCCGGATTCATGCGAGGGAATCTTGCGAGACAGGCCCAAGATCCCTTCAGAACATCTTTTAACCAGTCATTTTTTGTAAGTAACATGCAAGCAAATCTCCTGCCTGTGCCCTTGAGCCACAAGTATTTTGAATCTGTCCGCTCTCATATCTAACCCTTTGAGAAATCAAGTGGACCATATAAATATGTCCCAGTTGATATTTTTTTTGGTCGTAACATCGCCTTCTATACAGTTTTACATTGTCAGTGTCCACAGAGCAGCTTTCGTTATTTTGAAGAAAAAATAAAAATTATCAGTACATTGAATTTTTCTAGCAAGTTTTCAAGGTTGACTGATTTATGATTGATTTATGGAATTTAGACTGTAAAGCCAAAAGCAGTGAAGGGGCGAAGACTTCAGGCCATTCAGCGTTCAAGACGACAATAAATAGAGGGAGTTGGAGTGGTTGAACAGCAAGACAGCGAGACCCAGAAAATAAAGGAAACGAAATCCAAGGAACTGAAGGTGGACTTCGTACAAAACCCTACAGTTGGACTGACAAGTGACAGTTAGAGGTGCTGGACAGTCAAAAAGGAACTAAGAATGAATTTAGAGCAAAAGGCTAAAACGTGGATACAGCTAAGGGCCAATGGGATACTGCAAACGCCCTTTAGTGATGTTTACAATGCACCACGTGAGCTACACTTGCTTCACATTTGCACTCAACGTTTGTCACGGCTCCTTTCGACACTTTATTTGACCTCCATTACGTTCGGTTTACTTCAATTCATTTAGTTCTTGGGCCCTACAGGTGCCGGCCAGCCAAAGCCTTGGCACTCACAGCTTGGCACTCCTGATTTCTGTGTTCCTCATTTGTGTATGATTTCAGTCTTGACTTTCCATCGCAGTTCTTCAAAAGCTTAACTTGCATCTGACCTTTATCTTCTTCTGCAGAACAGAGCTATGTATTCGATGTCAGTCTATGTTTTTGTTCCTTTTCTTCTCAGCAGCAGTAATTCTGGCTGCTGCCTTTTCACATAATTGTTGCAAGCTTGCAGTCTTTTGCAAAAATTCCACGCGCCATAAATCGTCTTCTGCCTGACTGAAACACCTTCAGACTAATCAAATTTCTGAAGTCTTCTCATTCCACTCAAGTACGTTCAGTAATGAACCTGCAAATGAAAAATCACTACACATACAGAAAGAACCTAAACCTTCCTTAAATGAGTTCATCAAATTATAGTTCTTCTCTCTACTTCCTGACTTTATGTAGCTTAGTATGAAATGCAAGTGACAACGATCAACATGGGAACAAACCCACTACAAACTACTGTATATATATTGTAAAATCAGTATAGTACTGAATGGGAGATTGCAAATCAACGTTTATTATATGGTAGAAAAGGACGCCTGAATTGCCATGGAATCCATTTGTAAGGGCTAAGCTCGATATTACGGACCCCATAAAACCGAATCTTTGAAAAAAAACACAGTATTCTTTCGATGCAGGAGGCCTTTTGAGTAGCCTATAGCGTTGTCAAACATGGTCAGATGACGTCACACTTATCGAAAGGTTTAATCAGTTGTTCATAGTACAATAATTACTGTGCTGCAAAAAACTTGCGACTTTGAATGTCAGTTGGCTACAAAAAAACATTGAACAAGTTAGATTCTTACTAACTGCACATGACTAACATAAACATTGTAAGTTCCCAGCAAATGAATTTACTGCGATAATTCCTTTCCTATGAATAATTAGATCCATACATCATGAAAGCAATGCCACTTTAGATTAATCCAATGTCCGACTCTGTTTTCTCTTCAAGAAATCTTTTGAGTAAACCAACATTTGGCCGAAATATTGGACACTAAAATGACAGACTATTTCTTCAGCTTCTTCCAAAGCTCTTCGAGAATTCTTGCAACCGATCAGTGTTCGTTATCATGATACACTGGACTCCATTGCCGAGAACTAGACTAATGCACAAATAACTGAGTATATCAGTTTTTTATTATTCATAATATCTACAGTTACACTGTATGTAAACCATATGCTTTGATCAGGTCAAAAAAGTGATTTGCACATTCCTTACCAATAAGGAGTAAGTGGCCACTCGATGCCATTGTTGCAGAAAACCCGACTCTTGAAGATGCCTCGTCATGGCTCTGACGAGGTCAGGTGTTCGTGACGCCCCGAGAACCTGAGAAACACATTAATCATTAGTCTGGTTTTTGTTAAATTTAAATCTCACTTAAACCACACAAGAGGGATTAGACCTATGTAGTATCTGGAAGCTAATTAACAAACACTACAAAAAAGTGCGTCCTAATCCTTCATGTTTTAGAGTGCAAACTATACAGTAGCCTACAGTGCACGCACAGAGCATGTATAGGCAGCGCAGTCGAGTTATAAGGGAGGATTAATTCAGGAAGCAGTTTCATTACAAAATACATAACTGAACTTTACTGACAGATGTATTGACTTGAGTGAAGGGGGTGCCATTTAGCCTATTAATATGATGGGAGATCAGAAGGTACTGTGAGGAGGAGGAGGAGGAGGAGGAGGAGGAGGAGGAGGAGGAGGATGAGGAGGAGGAGGAGGAGCAGCTGTCTTGAAGATTCGTGGAACCTTTTAGTGATGCAACAGAACCCCCTCAGAAACTAGCAGTAACAAGTTGATTTTCTATCTACTGGACACTTCATAAAAGTACTTTGCTAAGTTCGTGTTAACAGATCTATAGGTTATGGAAATGAACGAGCCGCATAAGCTGAATATCTCTCTACATAAAATATATTGAGCCAGACAAATCAGACAATAAGTATCAGACCAGAATCAGATCATGAATGCAGTAAGGTCTACAGATTAGAATAGAATCGAACAGAATACAGAATTTAGGCCAAAGGTCAATCACTGGGATCTATGAGGTCATTCAGTGCTGAAACGGAAACTGACAGTGAAAAAGTTTTAAAAGGTGTAACAGGAGGAAGAACACCTTTTTCAGCTGCATTATGAAACAATTGTTAGGAGAAGGTGGAAAGTAAGATGGAAGAAAGAGAATATGAACGGAGGTATAGTAAAAGGAATGGAAGGGTTGCAGCTGGGGACCATGGAAGGGACGCTGCATACATACTGTATATACATTCACTCATTACTCAAAACGATAAGAGTAGCAGTGTCCCCTCATGCCTAACATGACGCCAGAGAGAGGATCCTACGGGTGACAACGGATAAGGCTGGTGAGAAGCACCGCCATATTGTGACTGTCACTCAACATGTAAACAAACGACTAAATCCAGCGAAAGGCAGCATTCTGTGACGAGCTAAAGCGATGGCAAGGTGCTAAGCAAGCTCCACTTACGAAATATCCGAGGTACCATCGTCGACATATATTAAAAGTGTGAGAGGTTATGGTGAGAAGTAATGAGAGAGAGGAATGATCTCAGCGCCTTCAAATACCGGTGTAAACCTTCAGTTTGGGAAGCAACCAGACAGTGAGCCCATATATCAATCCTCTGACCTGTGAGTTGTCGCAATGACAGGCCTCGTGCTCTTTAGAATCATGAATGGTTACCCACATTCAGTGTGGAGGAGCTAATGATTCTTTTTCTAGCGATGGTCAGAGTCCTAAAAATGAATCCCTGGTGGTAAATCTTATTCCTTCGTATTCAAGGGCATTTATATAGATTTCAAGCGTTGACTGTCAAGTCGTAGCCTAAACCCTGCTTTAAAAATAATGAAAATGACTGGTCAGGTATGCATAAACAATGACAGAACCTACAAGACTGCAAGCAGTCACCAAAGGGTCTATATAGAATTCCCACTGAAAACCACTTATGTAATAATAATAATAGAGTCTCATGCACTCGTTCAGAATTTCTCCCTTAAAAGCCAGCTGTTTAACCTACCAGCAACGTACAATAAATCTAGTTCATAAAAGAACAGCAATTCTAGGAAGAAATGGAGTAAAACTGTAATAAAGATTCAGTTTCGAAGCCAACTGCCTCAAGAGTGTCAAATGGGACACCTTTCCGTGGAGTACATATTATCTCATTCTGTCCACCTGACCGGACTTCCACGAAACAGCACAAGCACTGGGCGTTCCTGTTGAAGCATCTACTCGTATAGCTATAAAGTTCCACAGTATTTGTCATGTTAAGGGTTTGACACCAATAATTATAATCATATAGCAAAACATACCTCCTCAGTGCTCATTACCATTAACAACATCTAGAAGCTCAAATCCCACTGACATTCACAGTGTTGCCATTTTAAACTGGCACAGAATGAAAAAAAAAAACTTCCTTATTAATATCCGCTACCACAGGAACTTCAGACCACAGCAAAGATACAAGATTCGCTCGGTTCGGTCACATCATCCCAGGTGGAGGAGAAACACTTAGTCAGTTTACCTACTATCCCTGTGTAATTAGGGGGTGGGTTCGGTTGAAGGTCATTTGATATGGTGCTTCGCCCCTGCATTAGCCTATTTGACGGATACAGAGGAAGAGCAGATATATAGATGGTATTCTAATGATTTACTGACATTTTCATTTATTTAGCTGTTGATTTCCCTGTTCTTCTAATATCTGATCTCTTCCTCTTTCTTTATTTCCCTTCACTTCCTGTTACTTCTTTCGAGTGAACACCTAAATACGCTTTGGAAACCTGAATTTCACTTCAATGGGCCCTGTATTGGGCTGCTTCTAAATGAACAGGGTTCATCTTCTGAATAATAATAATAATAATAATAATAATAATAATAATAATAATAATAATAATAATAATAATAATAATAGTGAGATGCTGTCAAAACAAGGACATAGTGGGAGTCTGTTGGTAAGAATGGTCTCTGCCTCTGGTCTACCAGGCAACGACTGTCAGAAAGGACACCTAAACGAGGAACAACATAATTACCTTCAGGAACCACTTGATATCCTATTCAGTGCACTTCGCATGAAAGCACTTTTCCTACCTCACTTTCATAGGCAGGTATCATAGACAAATCAAAGGACGTCAAATTTAATATTCAGTATGGAATCTGAATCAGAGCTTGGATGGAACTGGGTTGACAATAATGTTCCTTCCTGACCCTCTCATTCTATATTTAAGATAGACAATTCTGGTCAAAACTTTGACTTCAGTCCTGTGTGCATTTATTAATCCATTCCTATCATAAGGTTCATATATTTATATAAGAACTATATATAAAACCTGCAGTAGGGTCATATTTTACTAAACGTAAGTACTTTTTGCACACGTATCGAACTTTGAGTTATCGACTGATTAAAAACCTTACCGAGTTCAATAGCCGACTCCTGCCCTTCTGCCTTGAATGTTGAAGAGCATTCCACCTCGATGTAGGTTACGTATTTTGGTGATAGGTGGTTCTTGACTCGTTTCCCCATTCCTCCTCCTCCTCCTCCTCCTCCTCCGTCGTTTTGGTACAAACAAAAGTCGTTTCAGCACATCCATTAAAACCAGTTTGATACAATTCAGTTCGTTACTACTCAGGTAATTTAAACACTAAGATTGATTTCTTCAGACATTGACGAGTTCTATCACAGAAACTGTCGTATTTGCGTTATATTTATCGGCACGTATTCAGCTGTTCTCTCTTTCAGCTTAATCGAAGTTTACACATTTCAGATGTTATCTAGTTCGTTTTGCAACTCTCATAATTACCTGTTAATTATCCATTCGCATTGCTCTTAATACTTTCGTCATTCCTAGGCAATAACTACCTTAACATGCTGTTTGATTTCGAAATTTTAAATCTCTAAGAGTGTAATAAATTTACTTATTTGATTTCTCGATACTAAGTCACAAAAGAAAAAACAAGACACTACAGCAACATGCTTAGCCAAACAGTTCCTCAAAGCCAACTGCGGACAGACAGTGTTGACTCCAGGGATGAAGGAGGTCTCACTAACACTCATTATCTCAAAACTGCATTTACAAGAACCCCCCCCCCGCCCCCCCGGGACTGATTTCCCTTTATTGAGAGACATTTCTTCTTCTTATTATTATTATTTCATTACATGAAGCCTGTTCACATGGAACAAGCCCACCAAAGGGGCCACTGACCAGAAAAATCCAGGCTTCCAAAGAATGTTGGTTTCAACCTCCCACCGCAGACCCCGCACTGTAACAGTAACTGACCATGATACAGAGCCAGCGATTTTTCCTCGCCCTGGGCGCGAACTCGCGACGTCTGAGCAGCATGCCACGACGCTAGCCACCATACAAGAGGACCAGTTTAAAATTTCTCAGCTAAGAGATTGAGTTAACCGATTGGGATATTCTCTGTCTGGATTTAGCTTCAGTAATCAAATCAATTACCTTTAATCTGTCTTATCCAGTAACTAATGACTTGAACGCTCTAATAATAATAATAATAATAATAATAATAATAATAATAATAATAATAATAATAATAATAATAATAAACCGTGAGTTGTATCGAACTGACTTGAATGGACGCATTGAAATCACTTCGACCGAGATGTCCGCAGCCCCTGAAGTGAAACCTTGTCTGTAAACAAAAATATATCTACCTTAACTTCTTCTTATGAAATAGGTTTGTTACAAAATAATCGTGGAGAAGCCTAAAACTGCAAAGGAATTGTACCAGTTAATTCCTCAAGTAATATCATCTTTGGTGCTATGAAAACCCACAAGATTTCTCTCTCCATAACTGCACACGACTGGTGTTGGACTATAACATCAGAAATGTTTATAATACCACCCAGTGCAACTGATTCATTATTCTGTTACCAGTTCCTGATATTCAACACGACTGGCCCATTCTGAAAGATGGCAACCAGTGTGCCATTAATTCTTGCAATGCCTTTAAACTGAATTGAATTTAGTATTTAGGCCCACGGCCAAGCGTTGGGACCAATGAGGTCATTCAGCGCTGAAACGGAAATTGACAGTAAAAGGTCTGAAAGTTGTAACAGGAGGAAAACCTCAAAGCAGTTGAAGAAGCACTAGGAATCAATTGTTAGGAGAGGGAGAAGGAGAGTAAGTTGGAAGAAAGAGATATGAACGGAGGTACAGTAAAAAGAACGAAAGAGGTTGCAGCTAGGGGCCAAAGGCACGTTCCAAAGAACCTTAGTAATGCCTACAGTGCACCATATGAGGTGCAGTGACGGCACTACTCCCCTACAGGGTTAATGTTACTTTTGACTTAGAAACTATACAGATTTGTTGGTAACGTCAGTTCAGTAAGATTTCAGTCCCCGTTCCACTCCTTTTAAAGACAAAAAAGGCTTTTAACGTCAGTCCTATCATTTAAAAATAGAAACTACTTATACAGCTAATATGAAATGTGCCAGAAATCACTTCAGGTTTCAAGACCACACCGTGACTGAACTCTCCTTATAGGAACATTATATATTATCTTCTCTTAACACATGAAATGGAGTACCGTCGCTTTATCAACCATCTGACAACCTCCTAAAGGCCATTCATCTCGATCTAGCTTGGTCTATTGACCTCAACTTGCTTAAAAATGCCTGCGTTTACTCAAAATGATTGAGTATGTATTTGCCAGCCATCCTCAACCGTGAATTTCTAGACCTATGTGCTGTGATTGTGCTGAAATAATATCTTTTGCCCTTGGCAGCAGTTCCTGGGGCTATGACTGAATCTAAAACGCTTGCTAGAGTCACTCTACGCTTGTAGGCTACTGAATGTCTGTTCTGCATCTGAATGTCCTCAGTTCATGGCATTCATTATTTTATGAAGTAAACTTACATTTTCATTTTACTCAAAGTAATCAATAGTAAAGCTTCTTCGGGCAGAAAATGAACCACCATGCCAGGTTCGAGATAGCGTTGATTAGACCACCATTATGGCACACACCTTACAGTAATTCTTCGAGTGTGCGTGCGGCATGCATGGGACAAGTAAATGCGTGGGTCTTTATCTGTCACCATACCGCCTTCCTTCGGTGTTATGGTGACAGGTAATAAAGCCTATTTTTAACAAAAACTAAAGCTCACGCAACACTCTACAATTAATAACTGTCACTGTAAATATGTCCGAAGTACAGTTCCTCTTCAGTCAACGAAACCAAGATTAGCAGAAATCAGCATTCTTTAATTGATTGATTGATGGCTACTGAAACTGGCGTCACCAGCATTCTACGAGGAACTGAAAGAACAGCAACGTATTAACTAACTAGGCTGCATTTACGAATTATGCGAGATGGAATGTTTAACTTACATTGACGCCCTGAGAACTTATTTTGGGGTATTATTCTAATGATGGTGGGTGGAGCGCTTTCAGTGCGATCTGGTAAGTAATGACCAAAGGTTTTATTCCTCTGAACAGGGAGCTGTCAAATGGAGAGGCCAAATATGTTACTAATGAGAGTGGACTTCAAAGTTTACGCCTAATATGTTTACCAATGGGAATGTGCTTCAAAGTTTTGAGTCTTTTGTATCAGTGGAACGCATGTTCTTCATGATTCGACTGCCATAATCGAGCCCAAAATTGACTGGAAAGTGGCTAAGTAAGCGCCAACGATTCCTGAAACGACATCAACCCACGCCCTTCAAACTAACGCTTCAGAAAGTCCGCTGAATGCCAGATTTTAAGAGGCCTTATACGCAGTCTGCGTAAGTTAAAATTCCCGCTGGATTCTGCAGCGAAGTGCAGCACGATCAAGTAAACAGTCTTGACTGACCGGCTACAGTGAAAACAAGTTCGGGACGGTTAGGTCGTATTATCTTCGGCCGTGAACCTATTAGACCATCACGACTTTAGGCCACATGAAGTTTAGGCCATAAGCATGGCGGAATATCCTTGGGACGCCGTGTTTAGCACTGGCCCCTCCCTCCCTCCCTCCAAGGGGGGACCAAAGTATTGTACGCACCACAGTACATTTCGGGCGTTTGCTACTTTGGATGTTACGGCCCAAATGACGTATGGCGAAACGACCAGGACCCGTGAAAACTTCTCTTATTGAAGGGTAGCTCATGCATCCGTTCTAGAGCAATTCCAGCAAAAGAACGTAAAAATGTATTTCACAGTCTGATCGCCACATTACCCGACTTGCAGGCAGTCAATCAAGATTAATTAAAAAGAGAGACGTTTTACATCAAATGTTCTCTATGGTCAAAGACCCCACCCCTGAAGGAGTACGCACAACCACCAGATTTACCTATATAACAATATGTATATAACTATAAACATTAATTTTCATATATTTCATCAACATAAGCAATAGCCATTCCTTTTTAACTATCCACAGCAAATTTCCAACGACATTTTCGTGATAGAAACGTCGCTACAATAGCAGTGACAAAATTACTCCAGTGTCGGCCTACCTATGAATGCAACTGAAATTTTACATCGGAGTGGGGAAAGAATTCTTAACTATAACGGCTTTATCTTTCAATTAAAATTTTTTTAAGAATAGTCAGCTGGTATTATCTGATCAAGTTATAAAGGTTAAAGCAATGGAATCATAAAGAACGAATGTAACGGTCGTGCTTTGAAGCTTCAACCCCTTTCGTTCATTTTACTGTACCTCCTTTCATTTCTCTTTCTTCAATCTTGCTATCCACCCTTTCCTAGCAACTGTTAATTTCCGTTTCAACTCTAAATGACCTTA
Source organism: Macrobrachium rosenbergii (assembly GCA_039081455.1). Classification (NCBI taxonomy): domain Eukaryota; kingdom Metazoa; phylum Arthropoda; class Malacostraca; order Decapoda; family Palaemonidae; genus Macrobrachium; species Macrobrachium rosenbergii. The sequence goes on along the minus strand of JANJGK010002968.1, from coordinate 42,692 downwards.
TTAGTCCCAGCGCTTGGCCTTTGGCCTAAATTCTATATTCAATTCAGTTCTAGATAAACTGCTGATTCATTTTGTCTTCAAAGTCAAATAGCAGCCTTGGTTCTAAACAAGGACTGTAACAGAAATTCGGTGCATTGACAGCCTGCTTATAAGCATCAGATTGCCAACGTCATTTTAAGCTAATCAGCGGAATTTCATAATTGCCAAGACTGACATTTTAAACCGTTCATATTATCCCCGACGAGCTTCAGAAAAAATAAATGGCGTTGCATTCGAAATGTGTTCCGGTGTTTAGGTAACATGTTTATTTTCTTTTACTTGAAAAAGCCATTCCCTTAATCGTGAAACGTATTTTTAAAAGTATAAATCGAGGTCTAATACTGTTAAAACGTGGGGAAAACATCGCATGAATGTGTATTACCATCAAGAAAAAAACACACACTGGAACAAGAAACATGTTGTGCAGATTTTTGGATAAAATACGTACGTATTTGTAATGGCATAACTCGAGGTCTAATGACAGTTAAAACGTGGGGAAAACAACGTATGAATACGCATTAACACCAGGAAAAAAAACACGTTCTGGAACCTTCATTCGAGAGGCTTGTTCAGCATTTAAGTGTTGGATACGAACAGCGACCTGTCTTTCATAAAGACACCCAGTCTAGGAAGAGAAAATACAAGACCGCTTTGCACATAGGCCTACTGTAGCCTACCCACGCAAGAATACGCGACTGCACACGGAAATCAAGATATGGGAGTTTAGTGACCCAGTCCTCTTAGGAATACAGATTTCTGAGGTTGTTTTCCAGAAAGGCTCAGAATGCCGTGTTTAGCACTAACAGCCCCTTTCCTACATTCAGTCAAAAACTGTTAATAAACGACATCTCCTTTCTATACTGTCCAGTAAAAAATGTATCAATAAACGGTCTCTCCTTTCTATACTGTCCAGTAAAAAAATGAATTAATAAATGTTACCTGAGTGCGTAGTTCTTCTGTATGATTATCATTTCTGTGAGTCTACCCTCACAAAATGGGCCAAAGAACTTTTAACAGCCAAAAGACCGTGCGGACCTAGACATTTCATGATTCACTACCAAGTTTTAATAAAGAGTCACTTGGATACATTTTAATTCACCAGGTGAAACCGTCACTTGATAGCCAGAACATTTGTTGGTCCTGCAGTGATGCAACATCAAGCAGCATTGGTTGTTAAGACAATATCATGAATTATTACCAAGTTTCACTTGGAAACGTTTTCATTCACCAGGTAAAACCACTTCCTGGTCCCTCAGACCATTTCTTCAACCTACAATGATGCAAGATCAAGCAGCACTGGATGTTGACAATTTCTTGATTATTATTACTGTACCAAGTTTCAACCACGTTTCTCTAACGAAGATTCTCAATCACCAGCTAAAACCACTCCCTAATTACCAGACCATTTGTTGATTCAACATTGATACGACATCAAACAACACCTGAGAATGTATATATTCCTCAATTGTAAACACACAAAGAAAAACACCCACCTACAAGATATTGTCAGAGAGAGGCCCTAGTAAACCAGTCTTGCCCATTTCTCAAGTGCAAAGAAGCCACTATATCGAGAAATATGGCGTCTTCCAACTACAAAAACTGGTACAAATTGGATGTTGACATAATATTCCTAGACTGACACCACACGAAAAGGAACGCCTACTTACAAGATCTTGTCAGAGATGGGCACAGGTCAACAAGCCAATTCATCGAGAAATGTGACGTTCACTAACTCTAAAATTCGTACAAATTGGCCCCCCCAAAACACCTTATAACACCACAAAGGCCTCTTCAAGACTGAACTAATCCCTCACCTGGCGAAAATTTGCTCTTGACCAATCAGCAGCACCTCCAACATGGCTGACTATTCTATTGGCTCTCCTCATTGGCTGAAGGAAGCCTTGTTCCCCTGGCTAGCAAGCTTGTAAGGTTCTCCGCCATTGGATGGTTGGTGGAAGGAGGAGGACATTTCTTAGTGCTAATTATCACCTTCAATTAAATAATGAATTATACGAAAGGATCATTTTTCTGTCAAGAAATGCGGGTATTTTACGAGCCAACAAGACTAAGGATGCATTTTGAATACCACTCTCTAATGCATATACGTTTTTCTGTATGTACTGAAATATTCATTTCTTTTATATACACACACACACACCTACATACACCATTTTATGTACACATACACATTTACATGTGTATGATTTCAATACACACATCAGATTCACGAAGTTGAATATAGAATTTAGGCCAAAGGCCAAGCACTGGGACCTATGAGGTCATTCAGCTCTGAAATGGAAAATGACAGTAAAAGGTTTGAAAGGTGTAACAGGAGGAAAACCTCAAAGCAGTTGGAAAGTAAGATGAAGAAAGAGAATATGAGAGGAGGTACAGTAAAAGGAACTAAAAGGGTTATAGCTAGGGGCCTAAGGCACGCTGCAAAGAACCTTAAGCAATGCCTACAGTGCAACACGTGAGTTGCACTGACGGCACTAACCCGCCCCCCTCCCCCCAACCACAACAGGTTCACATAGAACACAGATACATCCATACGCAAGCAACACACACACACAAAAGGTGTTTTTTTTCAGTCCTTGACTAAATTCCAACTGCAGAGAACCTGTACTGAATATCATTGCTCCTAATTATCTGAGAGATTATTGTCAGGTTTCTATTGTCACTCTAATTTAAGCTTCCTCTTCTATCCAACACCACTTTTTTTATCACTATAAAATCTGAGAAGAAACATAAAACAAATTCGCTTTAGATTTTATGGTAATGAGTCTTTTTTTCCAGACATTTGCTGAAGACATTAACTGGACAGGTTTTTTAAGCTGTTGTTCTGTTTCTGACACAATACAAACAGATTTTGATTGGATGCAGTTGAAGTATAAGATACGAGAGAGAGAGAGAGAGAGAGAGAGAGAGAGAGAGAGAGAGAGAAGAGAGAGAGAGAGAGAGAGAGAGAGAGAGAGAGAGAGAAGGGGGGAGGGCACGTCCATAACTACAACTTACGTAATTATTTCCAGAGCAAGTTACAACCAAGATTGCACAACTTATCCAGCACGTGACCCATTTAATGGTGCTCTGTTCAGTATTTAATAATTATAAATGTCACCAAATTATTAGGTGCCAGTGTCACCCTTGACTCAAGTGTTTGCACCTCTGTCTCAGCAGGGTCTAACAGAATGCCCACAACTTGTGACAGACAATACCCACAAAAATTGAGTCAATTCTTATCTCTCGAAACATACAGTGGTCACTTCCACCTACTTACGTCTCCCCCAACACGGCAGTCTCTGCCCAGTGATCTCACACCGTGCCAAGACTCTAGATAAGTATGGCATTCATTATTCCACCATAAATGCAGTTATGAACATACATCACTCAAAAGGCACACAGCTGGGGACCAAACAGAGTTGCAAAGAACTTCTAGTGTGTAAGAACAGAAGAGTAGAACGTCAGGTTCTGGAAGTGAGTTTCAATGAAGACCTTATCAAAGCCATCAAGACAGCTCAAAGTTTCATTACAACATTAGTGAAAAAGTCAAGGTGGCTTTACACACCTGCTTCTAGGGGTAGATAGTTATGTTTTTTGTGATTCAGTGAAAGACTATTACTCAAAATGTGTGATACACTCGGTCATCTCAACAAGATCCAAGGGCTTTTAATGTGCTTTCAAACCAATGACCATCAACAAGAATCCAGCCACACTTTGTCTCCTTCAGGAGGGGCCAAACAAGCAACTCTGTAAGTGGACGATCCTCTGTAGAGAGCAGCTTACAACTATCTCTGTGTCCTCTCAGAAAGAACAACAAACACACTTACGATGGATGATACCAAGGTATTATGTCAGCAACTTTGCTCCTGGGAAGTGAAGTGATTATATCTTAACTCCTGCTTCAATTTCTCATTGTAAACAGCTGACAATTTAAAATGTTTATGACAATACGTGATGGAGGAGAGTAGTTAAAAAGCCCTTTACCTGCAAACTGGTCATAAGTTAAGGACTTTGTGTAATCAAAATTTTTTTTTTTGCATTTTGCTTAATCTCATGTTTGTGAAATTCTTGTAGTAATGTCTGCTCTAGAGCAGGACACAGTTTATTCTCTGAAGCATTCAGATCTGATAACACTTCTCCACAGAAGTTATTTGCTATTACTTAAAAAAGATGACCCCTAACACCACAGATGATTTTTGTTTAAGGAGTGGCGAGTGAAGAAGACCAAGCTGACTGATAGTGATGCAACAAAGTCGAGTAGTTTTGATTTTCCAGTCACCTGACAGCTACGGAAATTACTTACTGAAATACGCCTTTGGTTACATAGAAGTGTGCTGTGCTGGTATTATCTTTATACAGCCAGAATAGCCAATTCTAGGTTTTGGTTATGACATACAGGGAACTCTTATTGGACAGATGTTTGCTGCTAAAAGCAGCCATTTGCTGTACCATGCTAATTACACTACTGTCTCTTGATCAGAGATCCTTCAACACAGGGCCTCCTGTCAATGCTTGCACAAGTGGCCATCCAGAAATCCTTGCCATTCATATAATGGTTATACTTCTAGTCTCTTGCAGGGATTACATTAAGCAACACTAGGTCTAATCAGTTCCTGAATAGTCTACTACCTTTAATGAGTCACAAAGAGTGGACTAGCAGTGTTATGCGTGCACTTTTTATTGGTATTGCGTTGCACCACATATGAATGACTCCGTTTCTGTCTGTTGACTTTCACTTGATAGTAACGCAGGGGACTCGGTAAGTTAGGTTGAAATTGTCTATTAATACTTTCTACCTTTCCAGGAGGGGGTAAGAATTCACCGGGCACGGTTTTTCGTAAGTTTTATTAACACTAAACTATTTCACACGGCCAGCCACACTGGACTTAGAAATTTCTTGATGTTAAGAGAGGAGCGAGTGACACAATCCTACCCAATTTGGGTTTCAAGTAACTCTGGCTAAAAATTGATCAGAATGAACTCTGGACCTATGTTGAATAAAACTCCGCCTCCTTGAGGACGTCTACTTTACTCTTAATGGTTCAATCTTAACTCCCACTTTTGGCAAGGACAAATCAGGTCAATTTTGCTGACCTTTTCACTTCTTAGTCTATCCTCTAACTCCTCCTTCCTTTCCCACATCTTGGAGGTTTGTTTTGGTTACACTTCAATTTACTTGGTATCATGGCTCATCACTTTTAAATTATAAACATCGTCTCTCTCTCTCTCATAATCCCGATCAGTGAATCTCATACTTATTCACTGCATAACAGCAGCCTCAGTCTAAAAGTCAGTGTGTAGAAATTTGCAGTCACAATAAAGCTTCATAAGTTAATCAAAACGATAATCTTAACACAATTATAACCAATAATGGTGATTAGCGAGCCACTGAATGTAATCAAAGTACTTTTAATTGCGCAAGAATGTTTTCAAAGGCCTAAAAATGCCAGTGGTTAGTCAACCTTGTGGCAGACAACTACTATCAAATACACAGAGACTCTGTCATGGTAAAATGTCTCCCAGATTTATGCCTGTAAGCAAATACTCAAATGTAGCACATGGTTTAAAATTTTATGCCTCATCAAAAATCCTTGCTCACCAAAGATCAGTATGTATATGTATTAATGGTTGTACTCAAAGTAAAATACATTTTTACAAGACTTAGTTTCATACAGCAGTGCTATATAGTTCTTATTTCTGTAGGTTATGTTAGGTTGACTGACTGGCAATATTGTGGTAAATTCAAAGCGCCTTTCAGAGGGCTTCTAAATACTATGTAGTCCTGTTCCTACAAAGTATTGCCTTCCTTGTGTGCCGAGGCCTACACTAAATCATCCACCTTGGAAATAAATCAGTCCATATTTTTATATAAATAAATAATTAATAACAGTTAAAAAAGTGGTCTGGACATGGGGCACAAAAATCTTTGAAATGAAAAGGTTAAGTAAAATCTAAAAATCCATGTCATTTTAGTAAAACTATAAAAATATACATTTTAGTAAAACTAAGAATATACAATTTACATTTCTAAAATTAAAACTATGATGTTATAAATTTTTATAAAAATATATATATATTGTACTGTAACTCTACTGCTATATCTAACAAATGTTAGTCTGTGAAATAAAACCATTTAAGCTCAACTACCAAAACAAAATCCCCATAAAGCCAACTTCTCACACTCCAGAATATAAAGCTATAACCTTTTTGCAGAAGTTATCAAAATCTACATCTTACTCCAACTGAAATAAGTTTTCACTACATTCTTATGAGAGGAACTCCCAGTCCTGAAGCAGAGTATTTTTGTCATGACTGGCTGGGCAGTTCCAAATGATATACATGCATACATACATACACAAGGTCCCAGAACAAAGTCTGGGGGCTACAGTTAAGGTACTAAAATTGTGCATTTTATTAGAAGGAATTTGTCATACAATCAACAATCGACCTCTTATGTTCTAGGAACCCAGACCTCCGCAACTGAAATCTCAAGCCTCACTCTGTCCACCATATTGTGGCCATGTGAAAGTTTGCTAACTTTAAATACATTTTGTAATGGTCAGGTACATCAATGTAATGTCAATTTAAACACATATGGAAAGATATGCATGAGGAATCAGCGTCCAATCATAAAAACCGTGACTGGAATAGATCTCCTAACTTTTAATAGTTACTAAATATATGAAAAATAGGTCCAGAACATTACCTGCAACAAAAGTACCTCTAGAGCAGTGGGTCTTAACCTTTTCTGGCAGTGAACCAAAATCTTGTCCAAAATACTCATGGCGACCCATGCCCTTATAAATAAACATTTTCTTTTTACACAATTATGCTTTTAACAGTGATCCATGAGAAGGAAACAATACATTAACTAGCATAAAGAAAACCGAAACGCTATCCCTAATAATAATAATTATAGTAAGAGTACTGGGGAAATACTAAGCCCATAAAGCTGAAACCTTATTTTTCATATATTTAGTAAGTATGAAAAGTTACGGGATCTATTCCAGTCCCTTGGGGACCCACTGAAATGGTTTGGCGACCCAACTTTGTGGGTCCTGACCCTGGGGTTTAGAACCACTGCTCTACAGACTGAACTCTTTGTGAGTCAAGAATGTAAATGGTACCGTGTTCTTGAAAAATGTACTGAATCATGAGACTGAGAACACTTTTCACAATGTCTGACAGGCAGCTGCTGCTTTGAACACTGGTGAAGGCTGTCATAGGCTTGGGTACTTGTTTAGGTTCGCACTGCGTACATGATATAGGTGAGACTTCCTTACTATCCTTGGTTTATAGTTTAAAATTTTAGACACTATTATACTTGTACTGCCACTGATGACATTTACATTAAAGTGTACAGTATATTATCATTAGTAGTTTTCCTCCCAAAACAGAAAGCAAAACCTGCATTTTGTTTACGTACAGTCTTGTTTGCACTGGGTCAAAGTGTTCAGAGTATTTTAGATGGTCTCATTAAGATCAATTCAAGTACACTAAATGATAATTAAAGTATAAAATAGTGTGTCATCTTTATTAGATGATATTCAGTATGGAATAAAAAGCTAAGTAATCAAAGATAGTTTTAGGTCTTCTTTTCATAAAGCACTTGGCCGAACCAGAGGTTTTAATAACTAATGGTATGTTTTTGACCAAACTGCCCAACCAGTTAGGAACACCAGACTACAGTATTTGAATCCTACTGTACAAGACACGCAGAGCGAGCGAGGTCTGAGGAAGTTCTCAAGGATAATTCTTTACCATACAACTTCTTCATCCTATGATGCACAACTGTGCTAACATCCAGCACAAAAAATAATAATAGCAATGACAACAATCTAGCAATGCTGTGGAGAGGTTCCCTGAAGCAAATAGACTGAATTTTTATCACAGTTTTTCATCCTACAATACATATTTCCACCACCTTTTTCGAGAGGTTTGAATGTTATTTTGAGATAGCAATTCCTCCTCTCCTTTACTACTTATATACTCTATGCCATAAATACTATGTCACTGCTGCCAAGACAGATCTACAAGACAATTATTCTACAATCTAACCCAGTTGACAAGTGACAGAGGTCTTCTGCAGATAATACGCAACTGACAGCAGAGCAGAAGTCCAATACTGAAATGATAAAAGAAGACAAAATTAAGACTTGTTGAAAACTTCTCGGAAATGAAAATGATTTATTTATACAAAATCATTACCCAGAATACACCAGAGTAAAAACAATGATCCCAGAGACCTCACTCCCTCTACAAAATAAGGAAACAAAACAAGAAACAGGGAAGGAAGGTAGGAGAGATGAGGACCATGTTGTGGGAGAAAGATGGGTTTCAGAAGGTGGCAGAAAATTCCTGTTCCCTGGGGAAGACAGACTGTGAACCAGGTACGTGCTGAGATGGCAGTAAGGCAAATAATATTAACAGCAAGGATAAGTGGAAGGAGCTTATTGGGCTACTGGTCAACAAAAATATCCCAGAATATAATTAGCAAAAACCTGTAATACTCTACACAGCAGAATTACAAAACAGGGTCTGGAAAAATATGACTACAAAATAAAACAAAACAGACCAAGATCTAAGAAAGAGGTGGTTTGGTTATATAATGAGATGAGGTGAGGGAGGGGCAGTTGGTCAGAAAATCGGCAGATATAAGAGAAGCACAAAAATATCAGTAGAGAGGCTTAGAAAATTGCAGAGGGAGGGAGGGAGGGAGGGGACAAATGAAGCTCCAGATCAGGGGGGAATTCAGGTAGAGTGCACAAGATATATACCACAGCAGAGAGGACTCACTTCACGTCTGGCCCCGTCGAGAGAAAATCTGAAGTACAAATGTTAACATTAACAGCACTAGAGTGCAGACCAGACTCGGTCAAGGCTTCATCTATAGTTATCTGTTTATTTATTTATTTCTTCTCTTTAATAAGTGAGATCTCCTCTCCTTTCTGTATTTCCTTCTACCTTCTCTTGCTTTCTAATGAACACCTGAACATTCTTTGGAAGCTTGAATTTAAGTCAATGGCCCCTTTGGTGGGCTTGTTCCATATGAATAGAGTTCATCTTCTGAATAATAATAATAATAATAATAATAATAATAATAATAATAATAATAATAATAATAATAACAACAGTATACTACAGGAATATTCTTTTGTGCTAAAGACTTCCCTTTTTGGCCCTTCAGTATCTACATAGCACAAAAACCCACAATTCATTTTGGGCACAAGTCACTTGACACACCATTTAAACTGATTTCATTATTGCCAATGAACTCAAATTCAAATACAGTACTGCAGATTTCAACAAGATGATCTCTTCATGAATTTATTTCCAAAACATGTCATTCAGTACATATTGGCTCAAATTAAGACCAACATTAAGGACATCAATACTGGTACTAGTTTAACCAGACTAGTCCTGAATCAACATGCTTAACTTATAGAATGGAATGTAATATAAAACTGAGGCCACAGGCCATGTGCTGGGACCTGTGAGTTCATTCAGTGCTGAAAGGGAAACTGAGAGTGAGAGGTTTGAAAGGTGTAACAGGAAGAAAAACCTTGCAATTGCGCTATGAAACAATATTGTTAGAGAAGGGTGGAAAGTAAGATGAAGAAAGAATATGAACAGAAGTACAGTAAAAGGAGTGAAAGGAGTTGCAGCAGCTAGGGGGCCACAGAAGGGACACTACAAAGAACCTGAAGCAATGCCTACAGTCCACCACATGATAATTTCTGGACTTAAAAGGCTGGCCTGAAGTTCAGCCACTCAGAAATCCCCAAGGATGCTTGGAAAGCACTCCAGGACTGAAATTCAGCCCAAAATAACACATTCATCGAAGAGCCAGCTTTCAATGACTGTACTAGGAATGATGCAGGTATCAAGTGACTACTGATAATGTCAAAATCAAGGCGAAGTCCAAGGCATTTGATTTTGGTACTGATGGGTTTTCAGGGGACAATCTGTAAGGACAGCTTACTGATTTCATCATAATCTGGTGTTTTTATTACTGAATCCATTTCAAAAACTGATTTTGTAAATAGAAAATTCTTGTATATCAGTCAAATTATCCTCTGCACATCTCTTATCCATGTCCTCACAAAAATACTCTTTTTGTCTTCCACTTCTGATGTCATTACTGACCCTGACTTCCTTCCTTTTGTCTTCAAGTGTCCACTGTTTTCTCTTCACCCACAGATATTTCATCATTCTGGGGCTATTCTAACCTCTGTGTTACTCCCTGAATACATACATGGCTTTGTCTACAGAATTTGCCTGTATTTACACAAACTATTCTCTCCAATACCTTTCCACAATTAATCCTACTTCACTTTCTCAATTGGAGTAACACATTCTACTTTGCATTCTCCACCTCTTCCCTGAGAATGTTCTACTTGACCTTCTGTTTGTGCTTATTCTTCACTGTATCATCTGATGTCAAGGTTTTTCTTGTTAGTGACCCCTGTTTCCCAGTTCGCCTTTCACAGAATGTTGATATGCATTTCTGAAGTCAGACCAGTCCTCCTCCTCCTCCTCACTGATTATTTGCTCCTCCTCAGATGTGATTTCTACAACTGCATGTTGGAATCTATTTCAACACTCTATTCCAAAATCCTCTTGATGTTCATCAAAAACAGTTTAGGGTCAATATTCTGTCAACTTTTTGTTGGGGGATTTTAACTTAAGCTTGTGTGGCAAAGACAGATTGGTGATAACTGTCAATACCCCATTTATCCAGGTATTACTGTATCTGCTGTTCTGTAGCTCCTAGCATCCCTCAGCAGAACTAGATAACTGGTGTATGTCCACCTGATAGTACTTGAATTACGGTCCTGAGCTCTTGATATGAGCTGCCTTGTAAACTGACACCTCCTTAGGTAAAAGTAAGTTAGATCCACAATACAAAAAAAAAAAAAAAACTATGTCCTTGCCAGAGACAATACAGTAACAGAAATCATTAGCAGCAGGATGCTGAATAAGGTTAAGGTTCTTAAATGCTGTTTCAACAGCTTTAACTTTGTATGCCTGGTGGATGACCTTGGATATAAACAATTAAGCAACAGCAAGGGTTACTGGACTTCATAAAACAGGAACTGCACAACAGAAGGAACTGGAACAATAATTCTTTCTGTTCATGGAAGGAAGGCAAAATTGAGAAATGGGGCCTAGTCCCTAGCATATGGGGGTGATAGAAATCTTTTTATAAAGATGAAGGATAAATTGAAAATACAAACTGGGACACAGGAACTGTGAATCAAATTGGGGAGATGACAGGCAGACTGAATTCAGGAGATACAGACTGGACAACTTAGCTTTAAGCGAATCATAACGCAAAATAATGAGAAACAGATTGGAAGGAGGTAATGCAGACATTTATTCAGGATGAGCAGATCTTTACAAGTGTAGATCATGCACTCTTTTTCAACAGGAGGACATCCATAAATACACTTGGACATCTCCAGATGGCAGTCATACAAAAAAAAGAGAGAGAGAGAGAGAGAGAGAGAGAGAGAGAGAGAGAGAGAGAGAGAGAGAGAGAGAGAGAGAGAGAGAGAGAGAGAGCAAAATGACTATTTCCCAAAAAGACCAAAAGAACATTTCAAGCTGCCATGAATATGGAGCTTAATAAGAGCTTCACTAACGTTCTACAGAAAATTACTCAAAATCTAAAGTAGGCACACACACACACACTATACCCTCTACATAAAGCACCTACCATGTTGAAGTATCCATTGCTCAGAAGTGTTTCCTGGGTACATCTTGATTTAGACTAACTTTTCACTTTGCCCTGAAGTTCCAGATTTGCGGAGAGCAACACTGCGTGCACTCATCCTACTCAATTCTGAAAGATGAAAAAATCCCTTACTTAGCAGTATTCAAAACTGACTCTTCTTTATAATTCTAAGAGTCAACTCTACTGCTGACACAAAGACTCAAGTTACCTGAATCCTAAACAAGCCAAGTATCTAGATTCCTTTCTGCCCTGACTTCTAAGCTGTTGGTCTTGTTCACTTCTGACCTTCCTGTCTGACTTTCAACTCTCCCTTTCTCTAACTTTTACCTCATTCAAAACAGATGTCTATTGGGAAAGCTCTGCAAAGACCTTGAAAGGACTTGTGGATGATGTCAAAAATACGGCAGTTACTTTTTACCTTGTATAACACACTCAAAAGATGAGAAAAAATAAAATCCTATATTCTTGGAGCATTGCTTGAATAATGAAAGACAGCACAATACTAAGTCATGATCCAAGTTGCAGTCGTTAGCCCTTGAGCAATCTGAAAGGATCTTAGTAGTGGAGTACACATGCTGAAACCAAAGCCCCTCCCTCCCTCTCTTCGCTTTTTATTTCTTCTGGAATTTTCTGCCCAAGCATTACAGCAGAGTTCTGTGCAGACACAGGCAGGCAATGTCCCATCTTTCACACTCTGCATGTAGAACAGAGTACAGGATTTAGGTGAAAGGCCAAGCGCTGGGACCTATGAAGTAAATCTGCACTGAAAGGGAAACTGACAGTGAGGTTTGAAAGTGCAGCTGGTGGAAAACCTCAGAGCAGTAGAAGCACTATGAATCAATTGTTAAGAGAGGAAGAAGGTAAGATGGAGAGAGAATATGAACGGAGGTGCAGTAATAGGAATGAGTGGTTACAGCTAGGGGCCGTTGCAAAGAACCTAAGTAATGTCTACTGTGGACCACATAAGGTGCACTGAAGGCAATAACCCCTACGAGGGACGAAGACTTATAATCAAAGGTAGCAATAAATCTACCCAGCATCAGTGAATACTGTACTAATCACAATGATGAGAGATTAAGGACCAACTATTGTGCTAACAACAGGTACCAGTGCAATACTGACCAATGGAATTCCTTCTGCACATCCAAAAGGCAAGTCAGATTGAAAGTTCCACATCATCATATCCACATTCAAAGGAGAACAGGAATCCAGCGATGCAAAAACATTCAATATTTCGCAACTAAACTCACACAGCTTACAATCGGGGTTTACGCTAAGCATCAAGAAGAGCTCGATGCTTTCTCTGAATGGACAAAGATACCTTAAGCAGCTTGACAATCCTGTCATCCTACAAACATTTACTGCAGCATGCCTTGTGTGACACACTACACACAGTAATGAAGGTTCTTGCTCAATTCACACCTAGCTGTTCAATGACATATCCTTCAGGGTAAGCCTATGAGCCTAAAACTTTGACTTGGTTTAGTACAGAATTTAAAATGAAATTCTGCCTAAAAAATGCACACACTGTCTATCTTACTCTCTCTCCCACTCAACAGAAGTCTGTCACAGGAACCAGCTATGGCCCACCTTATGTAACAATGGCATCCCAAAATGAGCAAACACACAAATGGGATTTACTTGAACACTACAGAGTTTGCAATGGAAATGATACCAGCACGAAATTTCACACCCAAGCTCACTCCAAGCTGAAAAAATGGTTGTGGGGAAGCACAACAAAATGAATGCAACTTCCCAGTGATTGTAAGTTTGGGGGGAGAGAGAATAATTGGTCAAAATGGAGCCAAAATGATATGAACCACGCTGATTACATTTATGTGGACACAGACAGTCACTGAAGAGGTGACCATCAATTAGCCGTATAATGTTTGCTAAGCCACTTGTTTAAATCAGTGAAGTTGGGCAACATTGGGTCTTGTCCAAATTTGGACAGTGAGCAAAATTCCAACGGACAGTTGGTTCCAACCCTGTGACTGATCATGAAGCTGGCAACATACCTTGGGAGTTTGATGTCCCACTAGTAATAAGAGGCCCAAGGAGCCTACAATATGGAGGAGGTGAACAGGTGCTATAAGCTATGCATCCCGTATTGAAACCATTTAATGTACAGTCATTTCAATTTTTTTACCATAATGTACTTCTACTGATATATTTTAATTATTTATGTAATGTATATTATGTACAGGTAGGCATCAAGTCACAACAGGGTTAGTTTCCTGCATGCATGTCAGAAGTTGATTTTACGTAAATCGGTTTACAATTGAGTCTACAGTAGATTTAATAAATACTGTATGAAGCTACTGCCAGTAATGCTGCCTGAGTGATGAGAGAGCTCTCCCAAGATGGTGCATTGCAAAGCAACTCAGTGGTCAAGTGTTATAGGGCGGGTACTCTTATACATCAGCCTGCCCAGCTCTGCTGCCAGAAGTAGGGTTTTAAGTACAAGTGGTCATATGTCGAGCAGGTTGTAAGTTGGATGGTACTTGTATTGGCAAATCAAAAGTGAAACTGGATTCAGGACAACTCCCAATAAAATCTCCAGTCAAAGAACCACAAATAGCAGATTACAATGTGACGTTCAAGGAACAACATCTTCAAAGCCATGGGACTTGTTCCCCGATGTGTGTAAAACCTTGGGGCTGCAATAATGCTCACTGTATTCAGCCCATTTCTGAGTGTAAAACCAACAATAAGAGATGTACTCATACTAGAACTTGCACCTGATTCAGCATTAAAATACTCACCCTACATATGACTGCCTCAATAAAATGTTACAGCAAAAATGTATCAATTGAAATTGAGTTACAATAAAGCTACTCTTTTTTGTATGGACACACACAGTAGATAAAACTATTTAAGATGTCCCTGTGGCAAAATGGTATATTTACAGTATTTGTATTCTGACTTCTACTTCTGAACTGTTCCCTGCTGCAGTTCTTTGATCTCAAAGTTGTCTCGCCTCATCCATCCTCCCGTCACGCTGTATCAGACTCAACCTTTGTTGACTAGGCAGGGCCCCACTTTTGTCAGAATGATTTTTTCTTGCATATTGTTCCTAGTTCAGGAACAAATGCCTCAAGACAGCTCTACAACCCTAGAAACGACCAAGTAGTTTTGGTCCACTAACAGGAACTGTAAAATAGGACAAGAAGCCCACAGGCCATAGCATTCTCCTGATCCACACCTCTTGAAAGACTCGTCCAATGGATTCCTACTGAAATGACCCTTGCCACTGCCATGGACCAAAATTTATCCTAAATGAAATTTGAGTACATGATGACGGTAGCACATTAACCCTTAGACCACTCATGATTTGATGATAATTCATGCAAAATACAACCTCACAGGCCTTTGTGGTGCTTTGATCGTTTTTGGAAATTTTCAGACTCATCATTCTGACCTTTGTCTATTTGAGCAACTATAGAAACTTACCAATGCACTGCTTTAAAATGACATCAGAATGATTTTCATGGCATGAGTATAAGTTCACATACAGAAAATGGTATATCACTTATCACACTTCTGACTTGGGACAGACAGGACTCTCACATTTCCTGCTTTACAAATGAACCCTGGATCCCTACTGGGGTTCTATCACAGCCCTGGGAGCCATGGATTGAACATCTGAATCTACAGTACAGTATATTGCTTTTGGAAACTGTCAAGTTAGTTTTTCATGTCTGGAAATTTTAGGGAACCTAAGATTTATGGACCTATGAGGTTATTCTGCACTGAAAGGAAAACTGAGAGCAAAGGTGGGTTTGAAGGTGTAACAGGAGGAAAACCTCAAAGCAACTGCACCATAAAACAATTGTTAGGAAGGGTTGAGGAAAGTAAGATGGAAGAAGGCTAATATGAATGGAGGTACAGTAAAAGGAATGAAAGGGGTTGCAGCTTAGGGCAGAGAGGATGCTGCAAAGAACCTTTAGTAATGCCTACAGTGCACTACATGAGGTGCACTGATGTTACTGATCCCCTACATAGATTATTTTAGACAATTTTTTGCCAACAGACCTAACCTTCTTGTCAGTATATTTTAATGACCTCCCCTTAAAAGATGTGGCACTTTTTTTGGACAAACTCTGACCCTTGACCTTGAACACTGTGGTTCTGAAGACATCAAATGTGGAAAGTTGACAACTGACAGACTACAGTACACATCCAGGCATAACCAGAGATAGACAAGCTTCCCTTTGAAAGGCTTACCTGCTCCTCAGCTCAGTGAGTTAATAGCCAGCATTAATCCGAAGTGTTACTGTCCGTGTTGACTGATGCACACTGATGCTGCAGAACTTCAACTCTGAAAGAAAAAATATCAGTAAATAAATAGAAGCCATTGGGAAAGAGACCTTTACTTCTCAAGTCATTCAAAGCCACAAAACCGAAGCGAAGAATTTCGTATCAGTCAAGAATGTTGAGACAGTCATGCATAAGCTTCATCCTTCAGGGTGAACAGAATACAGTGTGCCTTTCATGGGATCCTTTAGGTAGCGTTAATGGCCGTTCCTTAGTGTCCTTTCAGCAACAGCAGCACTGCTCTCAATCATTACGTAACCCTTTCAGCATTAAGTCAAGTCTGTTAGTTGAGGAAATTTAATGCAAAATTAATTAAAATACTTGAAAATGGTTTTCAGTAAGACAGCCATAATAATGATGATGATATTTTGGCTTCTGGCCTCAGACAAATACTGATGGCTGATAAAATATATCATCAGAGGGTATAAATGGGGAAGAAAACCAGCAGCTATACTAAAGTACTTCCAGTGGTATAGCCTAGCCTACACTCAGGCCTTTATCG
Source organism: Macrobrachium rosenbergii (assembly GCA_039081455.1). Lineage (NCBI taxonomy): Eukaryota > Metazoa > Arthropoda > Malacostraca > Decapoda > Palaemonidae > Macrobrachium > Macrobrachium rosenbergii. The sequence goes on along the minus strand of JANJGK010002968.1, from coordinate 26,097 downwards.
CACCAAAAGGATCTGCGCAACTTGAGTAAATACACAACTGAGGTGCACTGATCATTTGCACCTATTACAAGAAAAAGTGAGGTATTATTATGTTAATAACAGACAAACCTGTCATTAGAAGTATAGCTCAGGTAGACCTTATATTGAATAGTCATGTCCCTACTCTACAAGATAACTGTCCTGGCATGATAAAGGAAAAAAGGCTTGACTGACCATCCTTCCAGACCACAGTAAATATTTATCGAGTCACATCCAGGGCAGCCATAACCATGAGGAGATTATGGAACGGAATGGAATATGGACTTTAGGCCAAAGGCCAAGCACTTTGACCTATGAGGTCAATCAGTGCTGAAACAGAAATTGAGAGCAGAAAGACACTTATTAACTATATTTTCCCATCAAACATTTCCAAAGTCATGGAAATCACTCCTAAAATGGCTGTGGAAGGGAACTATTACAGAACACTACTGCTTTCCCACCTGATCCTGTCTCAGATGTGTGTGTGTGTCCCCTTCAGGGCTCTGGAACAAAGAAAGACCAGTGAGATTCACACAAAGGGGACAGATGCCTTTGCTTCACGGACCACAGCTCCTGGAGCTAAATTCTTCACCAGTCGTAATGCATGATGACTGATACAACCTGCAAAATAAAATTGAATTCAGAATAACACATACTTGTCATTATGAAGCAATGGTAAAGTTGTATTTTTTGATTGAGTTTGAATTAAAAAACATATAAAAGACCTTTTACCTTAATGAGTGGTAGTTATCTCTAGTATGACAGACAAGATTTGTAGTTACTCTGGTAAGACTGACAGTCATGAGGACACAAGGGCTTTCTTGAAGCAAATCCTGTGTGACCATCTCTTTGAGGGTGAGCTTATAAATTCACCCAGTGGAACCGACTGCACCACTTTGCGTGACTGCATAACTGCAACAGCTTCATGGCCCATTTTACTCACATTTACATCTTATCTCTACACATACACAGCCACTTGGGAAAATATGCAATGTGGGTTCTTCATTCTACTACTTCTAATGCCACGAAGTATTATGTCCCTATACAACTCTTACAGAGGTGTCAACATACTCTACTCCTCCCAAACTATTTGGACAGGACATAATCATTGCCTGATAACAAAAATCAGCCGCCATCATCTCTGCCCATCAATTCTGCAACTCACAACGGTTCCAAAAATGACAAATACAAATTTCTGGAATAGAAAAATCTGGGAACCTTCAAATCATCCCAGGTTTATCCAGTGCCCCTTACTTGTCTGTGCATAAATAGGATATTCATAATTCACCAAGACGCCACAGAAACTGAATGGTTGAGTCATAACCTTGGTTCCTCCCTCAGGCATTCTGAAGGAAAGAAAACCAGTCCAAGAACCTGGGGTAAGCAACACAGAAGCTCCTTGTGATCCATAAACCACTGGGTGCCATTCTCTCTCATTCTCCTGAAAGACAGCCTCTGCTACCCTCAAGAACTTGACACCTTTGACCCCTACTCAACAATTCATATTCTGAACTGACAGAAGAACACTTCCTTGAAGCAAGATGTACCCAACCCAGAGGAGCCAAAGAATGTGTCACAGAGTGAATAAATAAGGTATGATCCACAGAGATCAATTGACCAAAACATAGGTTCCATTTCAGTACCAAGAGCATCAGGATCATGCTAGACAAACATCAATGAAAATAACTCCCATATTGACCAGCTAAGCTTGTCGCAGGGGTTGGCTGTTTGGGAAGCTCCTCTTTGGCAGTCCTGACGCATCCTTCAGAAAATTCAGAGGCCAACATTAGGGTACCAGACGATGATATATCCTGCACGTACTTGTTCTCTGTTCCCAAGGAATGCTGGGCAAAGAGAGGACCACACATAAGCCCAGCAATGAGACCTTCACTTGACAAAAGCTTTTCAATGCACAATGAAACCTTTCATGCAACAGAGTTCCTATTAAGGGAATATATTTGACAGGCACAAACAGCCCATCCCACACCCAACCTTCTTGCATCCTCCAAACACTCTCTCTCTCTGTCCTTCACTCACAAACACCTTCCAAATCACAAGCTGACCAGATCATTCAATCTAACTTCCTGCAACACACTCCTTCTTCATCAGTCCACATCTTCCATGCCCTAACTGGAAGGTGCCTAATACTTCCCAACCAGCAGAAGACCTACAGTCTAGACCCAAACTTCTACTGGGGATACAAGACAGACATCTGATGCATCTCTTGAGCAAACGACTAACACAGCCAACAAGTTCACCACTAAATAGAGGGTGGCATCAATAAATGCATTATTGGTATACGTACCACAGCTATAAACTTCCATAATGCTCTTGTTTCTCATAAAGTTATAACACGCAGTACTGATGGCAGTCACTTGTAAAACCAAAGGCTATACTGTACACTACTGTACATCCTCCAAGAGTAAATGATCTCAGGCTTATTCTGGAACCCCAAAACATTTCTGGCATAAATAGCATACAGCAAAACTCTCAACACCTCACAAGACCAAGAACACCTTCAAGAGAGAGAGAGAGAGAGAGAGAGAGAGAGAGAGAGAGGATTAGCAAGCAACAGTACAGTAATGAAACCAGGAATCTCTAACCACTGAGAGCTCCTCAAATAAACACAAGCAATTTACTCCAGCAATCAACAAAGGAGACTCCTAAAAAAAACTCACATATTCATACCAAGTTCATTCAATGCTGCCCCGAAGTGGAGACAGACATTAAATTGAAGGGAAGGGTTGGGGGGCGATGGTCCTTTCCTTCCAGATGACAGAGGGAAGGACTTGCCTGCTGTGACCTCCATTTCCTTCACCAACAATATGTTCAGCACTTCTTCCGTAGAGTCCCTTCCAGCCACAATATCTGAAAAGATTTCTTTTACAGATCAGGTATCCCAGTCATGGTTAACTGCCAAAAGAACATTACCTGAATTGTCTTCTAACTAAAAAAATGTAAAAAATGACAAACAGGTCAAAATCAGGTCTCAACACTAAGTACAGTTTTTCCTACCGACAGCTCACACTAATGAGTCAAGTACTACTCCATTGTAGCCCAAAAACTGTTCCCTCCCATTCTAAATGAACCATCCCTCATCTCACTCAAAAAGGCCATCGTGCTACTTGTTCACTTCTCTTACGACTTTAAACTTCAGTACAGCATCCACAAAGTTCTTAAATGTTTGCCAAATCTTTCTCAACTTCAATACTGTGGATAATTTAAGGCCATATTTTGCTTGCTCAAAGACAGAACATCACACACTGCTTAAATGATTTTAAGAAAAGTCAGCAGTTTACTTGGAAAAAGTGCAAACACTCTGTTGCATGGCATCACAAAGGAACAGTCTACTTTCCAAGGTTTCATCCTAAAACCTGTAAACATCACCTCCTGCAAAATTAATGTATGGTTCAAACTAATAACCTCATTTAAAAAACTGTGCATAATTTACCCAGATGGCATTTGAAGCAATGACCTGCATGAGAATGCAAGTTGAATTCATAAGTAATGTTGAACAGAAAATAGTTGCCAACCGTCAGTCTTTTTGAAAGATGGTCAGGAGTTTGGAAAGTAACCCAGGACCAAGTCTAGAACTTTCTCTATTTCTAAATAATAATAATAATAATAATAATAATAATAATAATAATAATAATAATAATAATAATAATGAGAATGGTACACAATTTAATCTTTATCATGATCCATAAACACAACCCCTCTCCTGGACTGAAGAACTTCCGAAACACATTGCTTGCTGTGCAACAGAGCAGAGGTGTGCCCCAGGAAACTTTCAGGCCACAAAGGAGGAGGAAGATGCTACAGCATAATGGGGCACTCCATTCTGGCACCATGAAAGTTCCATATACCCTTTTATTCTCTCACAAAAATCAGAACTCTTGTTTCACTACAGCAGAATTGCTATGACGGAGGAAGCTGGCACAGGCACCTCCCTACTTACAAATGAGTTATATTCTGGATGGCCATTTGTATGTTGAATTGTCTGGAAGTTTGTTACTGTACTCATCGCGCCCCTAAGTACAGTATGATATAATTCAGTACAGTACTGTACTGTAAGTTTCTTCATTTTGAAACACAACTCAATGTGTACCTACAGTTCCGTGCTTTATAAAATAGGTGTGCAGAACAAATTTTGAACTTACAGGTGGCAAAAGGGAGAGCTCTGAACACAATTGTAACTTGCAATCCTGTTTGTCAGTTGAAACAAGGATGGTCTCTTCTTCCTAGACCTGCAGAGAGAGCAGGGAACTCTGAACCAGGCCAAAGACACAGAGATTTCTGACTTGGTGCCCTTCCCTTCCCTTCCTAACAGATGCCCTTCTCTTCTCATACCTCTGCAAGACCATACTCACACAGTCCTTGGGGCTGATGTCACTGCAATCACAGGAATACCCACCATACAGCCACTACAGTCTGCTGCATCCCTTTTGCTGGTAAACAGTAACCACAACATAAGAAGATAAACTCCACATCCAAAGAACTTTCTGAATTTGGAAATAATATGTGATGCAGAGGGATAATGAAACATATTGCAACTGAGCAAAACTTCAGCTATGCACAGACAATTGCTTCCAATTTCAGGAAAACAACAGAAAAGGCAGCATACAGGGACTACCCACAAATGTTGACACTACATCAACGTATTGATTCCCTAGTCAAATATAGATTGTAAAGCCCTGTACAGTCATCTTCACACAATTCACTTATTTTGTTGTGAACAATTAAGAATAAACAACTGAGATACCATATTAAGTGAAACACAAAGAAACAAAATCATACCTCAGTCAAGTCTCATCATGACAGATATTTTCAAGCAGTTTACCCCTATTTTTCAGTCTCCAGAAGCTAGGTTAAAATATGCAGCAACCAGCTAAAGGTTGACCATTTACTCAAAAGTCTTCGTCATTTAAAAGAGAAACAAACTGCATCACACAGAGAGTCAAGCCTTAGTTAACCAGCCATGCAAAAGAGCCTAATGTGACTGGATTTTTCTATCTTTTTTCTAATAGAATATGGCACTGTCTACAGACAGGACTGAATCATAAGGGCTATAGTTAACACCTTCCTTTCTCTCTGTACAGATGACAGCCATAATCCTTCTTTTTATTGTTATTATAATTATTCAGAAGAGGAAGAACCCTATCCACGTGGAATAAGCCTCCAGGGGCCACTGACTTGAAATGCAAGCTTTTAAAGAATATGCTGCTCATTAGGAAGAGGAGGTCAAGGGAAATAAAGAACGAAGAAATCTCACTTATTAAAAAGATAAATAAATAAGTAAATAGATAAAAATGTATTCAAATGCAAGGAAGGAGAATAGTATTAGGGCAGCAATGCACTGCATCTTCCCTTGAACTTTTGAAGAAGTTCCAATTGCATGACATCTCAGTAAGGAGGCTGTTCCCCAGTCCACCAGTGTGAGGAATAAAGGACCTCTGGAACCGACAAGTTCGACAGCAAGGCTAAACATTTACTGCTTCATACTTCCACAAAACCTGCTCTTTATCCATCACAAAAGACTTCAGGGATGTCACATAATCCTCTTAAGGTTGGATCCAGCCCTACTTGGCACAAGGGGTTTGTTTTCGTAAGACAGAATGAAGTGAATTGTAGTGTATTAAAGGGAAGCAGGAACCAATATACAAACGTTGATGACGTTGATGAAGATGGCAAAGATGAATCCATCATGAAGGATGAGCTCTACACCTGCAGCATCAGCAAACAACAAACAACAAACAGAGCCAACGCAAACAAAATAATCAGGTCCAAACCATTCAGTGGCAATAAAAAATTACTATTTCCAAGTGTCAGAGGATTCAAAACTTAGCAATCAAGTACAGACACCACCTAAATATGAACATTTTCAACTGACAAACATTCAGAGAAACAAACAAATAGAATTGCAAATTCAAATTGTGTTCAGAGCGCTCACCTCTGCCACCCTCAAGTTCAGATTTTGTTCTGTGCACCTATTCTGTACACACAGCACTGTATGTACCGTGTATTGTGCTTTAGGATGAAAAAGTGTACAGTACTGTACTGAATGTTTATCATACTGTACTCAAGTAGGCATGAAGAGTACAGTAACCTACTTACAAAACAATCCAACACATGAATGGCCGTCAGGAACATAACTTGTTGTAAGCAGGTGGTGTCTTCTGCAATTGAATTCAGGGTCTACAGAGGATCAAATTCCCTCAAGACAAACACACACACAGGGGTTCCTACAGCCACCAAAAATACACCAAACCACAACACGACAAAACAACCCAATAAGGAGGAAAGCACCTCAGTGGACAAGGAGGAAACACCAGCTCACCACAGAAAGGACTCTGAAGAAGGATCCAAAATGAGAAGAGACATGACCACCTACATATGATTGGCAACAGTTATTTCAACAACTTTCAGGTTCCATCAATTCAGATCTCTTACCTCACTTCATGGAGCAAAGAAGGTCTTGGTGGGTGACTGGGTGATAATGACTGCTTGCCTCTATTTCATTTGAAGTCAGGAAGGTCATGGTGTTGTAATTCATGATTTGGATGGCATTTCTCTCCCTGGCTTCAACCCCTGCAAGCAGAATAGAAAATGAGGTCACAAAGTCATTATTATTATTATTAATTAATCATTATTATTATTAATTATTATTATTATTATTATTATTATTATTATTATTATTATTATTATTATTATTATTATTATTATCATTCAGAATATATTAAACCTATTCATATGGAACAAGAAGCCCACCAAAGGGGCCACTGACTTGAAATTCAAGAAGCTTCCAAAGAATATGAAGGTGTCCATCAGGAAGAAGTGAGAGGAGGTAAAGGGAAATGCATAAAGAAGAGATCCCACTTATCAAAAAAAGAAAAAAAAATTAATTAATAGAAAAAATGTATTAAAAGGCAATGTATAAAAATGTATTAAAATGCAGCTTGCCTACATGCCTTGCAGACAGGCAAGCTGCCTGGGACATGAGAAACATTGCCGACACAGAATCCTGTTCTGCTGCAGATGCTGTGCCTGAGAAACCAAAATGCAATGAAGCATCTCTACTGGTAGTCCTACTCAGAGAATAGCCAGTGAAATACACAAGTTGTAACTGAGTCATGAAGACTATTTACTTTCTACCTGATCAGAATGAGCAGCAGTAACAGCTGTAATTCCTGAACTGTAATCCTGAAATGCAGGATTTGTAACCAAATTCAGAAGAGCGACTAAACTTGAAATGAATCTTTCTGGAAAAATGCATATAAACAAATATGCATTTGAAAAGGGTTGAAGGGTGGTAGAAACTTGAAGAGAGTCTGAGAAGGCAGGATCAGAAGTGAGCCTTGAGGTAACCAAACAGCCACAGCATCTGGGTTCACAAAGCCTATTCTGGCTGTCCAAAGGTGGAACAGTGAAACTGCACGAAGGTTGTGGACTGGCACTTGTCTCCTTACACCTCTTAACAGGAGGAGGAGAACTGTTCACAATGGTGGAATGCCTCTTCAAAGGCCTAGAGGTGGCAACTCGGAGCCACTGATGCATCCTGTCGGGCGACAAGTCACCCGAGTCCGATGACAGATGATTAGCACTGACCCAGACACCTTTCCAGTGGCACTCAGCCGCAGCCTAGGAACGGATAACGGGCTCGGAGGAGGGGGCAACTACCCGTAGGTAAACTCCACCAGCCTCCCTTGGACATCCAGTATGTCTTCTCCCCGGTGCAGGGGAGCCGGCAGAAAACGAATTGAAGCTCTTTGCTGAGTTGTATGTACCTACCAGTCCCAAAAGTGGGCAGGACCCTGTCACCTATACTAGCGATGGTAGCGCCACCGTGAAAATTTGATTTCTTAAGAGCGCCGTGTGGAAAGCTAGTAGCTATGTAATTGCTTGGTAAGTCACTTACATAAAAACAAGGATCTAGAGATAGAATGGGGAGAAAACCCCACATGTGCACTATGAAGTCAGTCTGAGGGATTGGACAGCAACACTGAAGAAAGGAAGTAGGAATGGAGGTAAGGTCAAAAGGTCAAAGGCTAAACAATGGGTAAGGCTAGGGGCCTCAGGGACACAGCAAACACCCTTCAGTAATGCCTGGTGTGCACTAGCACCCTAAGGGGTCAATCAAATACTGTACAGGGTTCAACATATCCTTTATCCTTGGTTCATCACAGCTCAATCCAAACTTGTGGGTCCCTTTCTTTCTTCCCAAACTAACTGTTGCCTAATCAATACATGAAAACCTTCATCACCTTAAGGTGTCCCACAGGAGAACCATAAAAGGAAGAGAGCAAATACCATATTCTGGAAGGTGGTCCAGCAGTAAACGTGTTGTCTGCTGCATCTCTCGCTGTCCATCGGTTTGATACCATCTGGTTTCGGAGTTTCTCGGCACAACTCTGGAAAAGACTCTCAGGTTAATAAAGGAAATTTCAAGACAATTTCAGCATTCTAAAGGTAATATCTACTTTTATTATAAGTGTATTCAATCTCTACCAGATTGAGCTGCAAACCCAATCGAGTATTTCACACAATTTATGTATATTTAGATGATTATCCATTGGCTTCTTCACACTCTAGAATAAACTGCCTACAGTGTGGCTTTTCCCGAGTCCTGTCAACAGTGCTCAAGATATGTCTGACAGCACCTGTGGACTGGATCTGGTCAGTCAGTCAAATACTTGTTGGGGAACATGAGGTCTGGTGGGCCATAGTGCCTTACATCAGGTGACTTTAGATCTGGATGTGTTCTGTTGGCTAAGAAAAATGACTCAGAACAGAGGTCAACCAATGGTGCTTAACATAGTCTTACAGTCCCTTTACCAATGGGTGCAACTCTTCCCCATCATAAACTTTTCAAGTTAACTGCAGACCAGAGGGTACAACTATCTCAGAAATAGCTCCAACAAAATCTTCATATGACCAGGTGGGTGAAACCCACCAACAACAAGGTCAGGGCACAATGCCCTAGGCAAGGTTAGGTTAGGATGCATTTGCTTTACTGACAATTTTTTGAAGAAAAAAAAAATGCTTAACTTATGAGCTGTGGGTCTGCTATAGCTCCAACTTAACCTTGTTACAATTTTTCTCTGTCAAGAAAATACAAGTCCTTTGTGCCAGTCTTCTGTTCAACAAATAACGGCCCTGTCAGTCACAGTATTTTAGCCCCCTCAAACAAATTACTTTAGCCCTGTCCAACAAAACATTTTAGCCCTATCAGACACAATGTTATAGCCCAGTTGAACACAACAGTTTAGCCCCTGTCAAATACAATATTTAGCCGTTGGATAATAGGGTATTCAAGTCCTCTCTAACGTAGTCCCTCAGCCCTGTCAGACAATACATTTTGAGACCCCATGAACACACTGGTTTCACCTCAGTCAATCAAAAGGGCCGACTGGGAACCTTGGGGTGGGAACTGTCTTAGGGACGGAAAAAAATATGTCAAACCCCCAGAGCATGAAGGGGCAGGGGCTACTAGCAGCACCCCCCACCCCCCCGAGAGCCAGGTTAGGGCACAATGCCTCAGGTCAGGCTAAGTTAGGGAAGGTTAGATGATCATGTGCTGAGTGATTCTGAGGCTCCTTTTTGCCCTGCTGAAACTGGAAGCTTCAATTCCACGTTGCAGTGATTCTCACACTGGGTGCCATGTGGCACCCTGGGGTGCCACAGACAGTGCCCGGGGGTGCTGCAAGGTTGACGCGAATTTTGCCTTGGCTACGTCATCTCAAGGAACATTTGTAAGTAATAATAATAATAATAATAATAATAATAATAATAATAATAATAATAATAATAATAATAATAATAATAATAAGAGGCTATGGCCGATTTTCAGGAAGACAAGGAGGAGGCATCAATGGCCGACTACACTCACATTCACATGAGAAAAACGACACTTATTTCAGCACTTACTTGCCTTTACTTCGTCTTCGTCCAAGTCATTGCCGTGAATGCGAGTCATTTCACGCAGGAGAGCCCCACCTGCCTTCAGAGGACCTGAACTTAATCGCCCTCGAAATATTCCTCTGGAATGTCACAGGGAAAGGAGACGACAGGTCACGTGATCTGGGTTCCAGTAATGTCGTCCATGATTTGGGTGGAGGCTCTTTCGGGCCATTTCGCCTTCATCTCTGGACATTTCAAAAATATCATTCAGTTATTTTGTAATTTGAGATTTTATTTAGTTGAAATTCATGGCATTTTGCGTAATTTTGATGCTACAATGTTGGTTTCGTGTGTGGAAGAGTGGCACCGCAGAGAGAGGTGGCAGTTGACAGAAAACCCCAAACAAAAGATGGCGACGTTCGAGGTTGAAATAAAATTGTTGTGGTTCATCTTTGAACCGGCTTTTAATTTCACACCTTCATTTGATCTTACTTGTTTTTTGTTTTAAATAAAACGAACCTTCTCTCACTCCTGAGTGACTCCTGCACTCTTCTTCCTCTGTATCACAGTCACATCATAGTAATAAATTCCACTCGAATGTTGCACTCAAGGAGTGACATCGAGACCCAAATGACGAGTCGAGAAGATTTCAGTCCCTGAATATGAAGTTGTCTTTCAATTGTCATTATCAGTGGTTTTATCCTTAATATAAATACAGTAATTATTTTACCTAAATTTGGGTAAATCGATGATAAATCTTACTTAAATTAAGGTAAAGGTCTTACCTGAGGTGATATAATAGGATATGTTAGGATATATATGAAGACATATCAGCCTATAGACTGTGGTTTTTTTTTACAACAATTTGCCTTTTTTGCCCAAATTTAGGTAAACCGCTGATAAACCGTACTTCATGTAAGGTAAAGGCCTTACCTTGAAGGTTACATAAGGCTATATTAGGTTATATATGGATATGTTAGCCCAGAGATTCAACTCAAACCTTAAACATTAATATGTGCTTTTACCCTTAGAATAATTGGCTTATTTTACCTGAGTTTAGGTAAATCGATGACATGTACTTAAATTAAGGCAAAGAACTTACCCAAAGGTTATAATAGGATAAATAAGGACATATAAGAGGATATATCAGCCTTTCATTGCTCATTTCTCTTCAGTCTTTGCTTGTTTCACATGGTGCCATACGAACGGTTCTATACACACACACACACACATATATAATACTACAAATGGAAGTTGAAGTTTCATAGTGGAAATAACCTTTTCTTTCAGTTTCTTATGAAAACTATAATGTTCTTTCCCACAAATAGGAACATTTTGCAAATTTTTCCTAAATTCTGCAAATTTTTCCAAAATTTTGCCAATTTTACCAAAATTTTGCAAATTTTTCCTAAATTTTGCAAATTTTCCCAAATTTTTGCAAATTTTACCCAAATTTTGCAAATTTTTCCTAAATTTTGCAAATTTTCCCAAAATTTTACAGATTTCTACAAAATTTAAACAAAACTGCTTCTGTGAATTCAATGTAAGAGTAAATTCACTATCACAGAGAATTCAGTGTCACAGTAAATTCAATGTCACAGTGAATTCAATGCAGAGTGAATTGAGTGTCACAGGCCATCGGTGTCAGGTGAACTTATTCTATTAATAGTTATTGTATAACAATACTGGAAGAAAAACTGTTTAATGATAATAATGATAATAATAATAATATTCAAATAATAATAATAGAGTCACTGAGTGAGAGGAGGAGGAGGAAGGCGGCGATGGCGGGGGTGGGGGGGGAAGCCCCTTAGGCCGATGTGATTCCTCTTCCTCCTCCTCCACAAGGAAGGACGGAGGCCCTCTTCCTTCTGAAGATTGTGTGTGAGTGTGGGGAAGGTATTGGCCTTACGGGATTGGGATTTGCATGGTTGGGATTGGGACTGATTTTGTTGGTACTGGCATGATTTGGATTTGGATTAGGATAATTGGGATTGGTCTGATTGGGATTAACATTATGGGTTTTTGGATTGGTTCGAATGGGGTTGACATGCTTGGGATTGGTATTAGCATGATTGGAATTTGGATTGGAGTGATGGGGATTGTGATTGGTACTGTCATAGTAGGGATTGGGATTGGCATGATAAGGATTGAGATTGATTTGGGTGGGATTGGTATGATTTGGATTTGTACTGACATGTTCGGGGTTGATGTGATTGGGATTGGCATTATGGGGATTTGGATTGGTATGATTGGAATTTGGATTGGCATGATGGGAATTTGGTCTGATTGGTACTTGTATTGGTATTACGGGGATTGGGATGGGTATGTTTGGGATTGGCATTGATTTGATTGGGATTTGCATGATTTGGATTTGAACTAGCATGATGGGGATTGGTCTGATTGGGATTGGCATGATTGGGATTTGGATTGGCACGATGGGGATTGCTCTGATTGGGACTGACATGACTGGGATTTCGATTGACCTGATGGGGATTGGTCTGATTGGGATTGACATTACTGGGATTGGTATGATTGGGGATTGGAATTGGCATGGTTGGTATTTGGATTGGCATGATGGGGACTGCTCTGATTGGGATTGGCATGACTGTGACTGGTATTGTCATTATGGGAATTTGGATTGGTATGATTGGGATTTACATGATTGGGACTGGCATGATTGGTATTTGGATTGGCATGATGGGGATTGGTCTGATTGGTATTGGCATTACGGGGATTGACACGATTGGAATTGGGATTGGCATGACTGGCGTCAGCAAAAAGCGTCGGAGAAAAATCAGAAAAAACGTCAGCAAGAGCCGAGAAACGTCAGCAAGTGCGGCGATAACATCAGGAATACGTCAGCAATTGTCACGAATAAACGTCAGCAAGAGCCGAGAAACATCGGCAAGCGTCGCCAAAAAACCTCAGCGAGCGCCGGAGAAACGTCAGCAAATGCCGCAGAAACATCAGGAGAACGTCAGCGTGCATCAGTAAAAAAGCGTCAGCAAAGTCCGAGAAACGTCAGCAGTCGTCGGAAAATGTCAGGAGAACGTCAACAAGTGTCAGCAAGAGTCGAGAAAACCCGGCAAGTGTCAGCAAAAAGGCCTCCGCAAACGCCGGAGAAACGTCAGCAAGTGGCAGCAAAAATGTTAGTAATCGCCGGAGAAACGTCAGAAAGCACGGCGGGAACATCATGAAAACGTCAGCAAGTGTCAGCAAAAAAAAATAAGAAAAATCGAGAAACGTCAGCAAGTGTCAGCAAAAAACCTCAGCGAGTGTCGGAGAGACGTCAGGAAGCGTCGCAGAAACATCAGAAGAACGTCAGCAAAGTGTCAGTGAGAGCCGAGAAACGTCAGCAAGTGTCTGCAAAAGTCTCAGTAAGTACTAGAGAAACGTCAGCAAGCACGGCTGAAACTACAGGCGACAGCAAATGTCAGTAAAAACGTCAGCAAGAATCGAGGGACGTCAGCAAGTGTCAGAGACGTCAGAAAATACGGTAGGATCGCCATGAGAATGTCAGCAAGCGTCAGAAAAAACGTCAGCAAGTGTCAGCAAAAACCTCAATACGGGCTGGAGAAACGTCAGCAAGCACATTAGAAACACCTGGCATATGTCAACAAAAATGCCAGCAAGAGTCGAGGAATGTCAGCAAGAGTCGAGGAATGTCAGCAAGAGTCGAGGAACACCAGCAAGTGTCTGCAAGAGTCGTGGAACGTCAGCAAGTGTCAGTGAGAGGCTAGGAACGTCAGCAAGCACAGTTGAAACATCAGGCTGCAGCAAATGTCAGTAAAAACGTCAGCAAGAGTCGAGGGACGTCAGCATCTGTCAGCAGGGTTGAGGAACGTCATCAAGTGTCAGCAAATGTCTCATTAAGCACTGGAGAAACGTCAGCAAGAGTCGAGGGACGTCAGCATCTGTCAGCAAGAGTTGAAGAACGTCAGAAAGTATCAGCAAAAGTCTCAGTAAGCACCGGAGAAACATCAGCCTCAGCCACGGCCCATAACACTCGCAGTCGCGGCCCATGAAACTCTCAGCCACGGTCCAGTGGTGGCACGATCATGACTAACTTTGACCTTAAATCGAGTACAAACCACTGAGGAGGAGGAGGAGGAGGAGGAGGAGGAGGCTAGAGGGCTGCAATTTGGTCTCTTCGATGATTGAAGGGTGGAGGATCAACATACCAATTTGCAGCCCTCTAGCCTCCTCCTCCTCCTCCTCCTCAGTAGGTTTCAAGATCTGAGGGCGGACACAAAAAGTGCAGACAGAAAAAGTGCGGACAGAAAATAGTGCGGACAGGAAAAGGTACGGACAGAAAAAAGACAGAAAAAAATGCTGACAGAAAAAGTGTGGGAAAAAAGTGCACAGAAAAAAATTTGGACAGAAAAAAGTGTGGACAGAAAAAGTGAGGACAGGAAAAAAATTCGGACAGAAAAAGTGAGGACAGGAAAAAAAAGAGGACAGAAAAAGTGCAGACAGGAAAAAGTAACCTCCAAAGCGTGACAATACTCTTGGAGAGAGAGAGAGAGAGAGAGAGAGAGAGAGAGAGAGAGAGAGAGAGAGAGAGAGAGAGAGAGAGAGAGAGAGAGAGAGGGGGGGGTTAACTATCATCCAATGTTCAAGAATGAACTCTGGCTTCATATACAGGAAAGTACTCCAATTATCAAAAACTGCCTCTCAAATTTGTATATTTGTAACAACAACATAAAAAAAGTCTGATTGCAAAGCTTTCCTACAAAAGAAAGATCCCATTTCCACCACAAACAAAATGTTCCTTCTGCCTACACTTATCAACAGGATAAATTATCAACTGTTGAATCATGGCTAGACCTACATACTATACGAAACAATGGTTTATGCATCAAATTTCATAAACAAAATCTCTCTCTCTCTCTCTCTCTCTCTCTCTCGGTACACTAGAGGAGACCAGGTTCCATTCCTGAATAGACAGAGAGAGAGAGAGAGAGAGAGAGAGAGAGAGAGAGAGAGAGAGAGAGAGAGAGAGAGAGAGAGAGAGGTGTTTTATTCACATTTCAGTCATGTCTTTAAAAGAAAAATCGACCTTCAGGAAATGTGCAGATTTTACGACAAAAACACGCCATCAATTTGTGTCAAGTTTAGACCATAAAACTTAGACTTCATCATCATTATTATTCTTCAAGATTCGTGTTTTCAGCGCCAGTTTCATTCGAGATTATTAGCAGCCAAAAATTATTATAACAAAAAAACTTGAATAAAGCATCAAATTGTGACGTTGCAGGCTGTAATATCCTTCGCACAGGCCTTTAAAAGCCTTCTTCAGCCTCACGATAGAACACTTTTGATACGGCGCCCACAAGGACACAATGTGCTGCTCGGTATTCCCATTACTCACCCCAGAGAGAGAGAGAGAGAGAGAGAGAGAGAGAGAGAGAGAGAGAGAGAGAGAGAGAGGATTTAAAAAGGTTTAAATAAGGAGCCACGAGAGCAGAATCCTGCTGCAAGAAACGTTGCCATCAGGATCTGTCCATTGGCATGATTAGGCTGACAGTAAAACGCTTCTGTTCACCTTTTTTTTTTTATACAAAACATTTCTCGTCAGTTTATGTCCAAGAGAAAATATACGGAAAAAAAGGATACAATGAGAAATAGATCAAAATCCCTCTTCCTTTCATTACAACTGAAACAACTCGAAGGCTGCAAATATCCAACGATTTCTGTCACGACTCAAGGCTCCACAGATGCTACCACGCGCCTTCCGCGTCAAGATGATCTCCGGGTAATTAGTCATTCAATTATCCTCAGGCAAATTTATACTAGAATTCTCGATTTGATTTAGCTGCCATGACGACCTTCATTCTGTTTTTCTTCATCGTCTCCTACTCCCACCCACTGCATGACTATCATATTTTGTAATACTGTATTCTGATAGGGGCCAGCTTTCTAAAGCACCATGTTTTGAGGCCTATGTGCAAATATTGCTTCAACTTTTCGTATCTTATATGGATATAAAAGTGAATGAGACCGGATTTAAAAAGACTCTCATGATCATTTCCCCTCTGATACCAAAGACGAATTTTGGGCTACGTCCCACATATTCACGTGGCACCGTAAGTTACGAAACACAAACTTCGGCCTATAAGCTTATGTCACCGATGTACTGGAGATTCCATATTTAAAACTAAAAATTCCAAAGCCTCTCCTGTGTCACAACATTCCAGTTCCACTGACAGAGAGAGAAAGAGAGAGAGAGAGAGAGTATTTCAATACCTCAAGGTTACATACTGGAGTACATAATATTATCATAGATTTAGCAGAAGACCCACAACGAACAACAAGGGAGCAAAGACGCATGAATATCGGCCTAGATTTCCGAACTCGATTCTACATCATTTTCAACACTTCAACCTCTCTCTCTCTCTCTCTCTCTCTCTCTCTCTCTCTCTCTGGACTGTCTTACGTTGTTGGTAGTTTTAAAATAATGAAAAAAATGGATAACTAGGCCTATTGAACCATGATTGTGCGTCTCTCTCTCTCTCTCTCTCTCTCTCTCTCTCTCTCTCTCTCTGGTCACCAACTTTCGGTAATCATCCAAAGGAAAGATCGATTTGAAACTTAAACCCAAAATAATTCCATTAAGTGATCTCTGAAAAGAGCAGTTGAAATCTGGACAGCATTCTAACGGAATTTAAAGACGTTCTCGCTCAGTACTGGGAAACTGAGAGAGAGAGAGAGAGAGAGAGAGAGAGAGAGAGAGAGAGAGAGAGAGAGAGAGAGAGAGAGAGCTGTTAAAAAGCTCAGTACCTACTTTTTATAGAAATAAGGTAAACAAACAAGAAAGCCAAAGTAATAAGTAAAAGAAAACAAGGCAGACTACAGAAGTGTAGCTTCCTAACGAAGACTAAGTTATGCCCCCCCCAACATCCACCCCCACCCCCACCCCACAACTACCTTCGCGCACACACCCTATAATGCTCCCTCCCAGGAACTGTCTCATTCAAACCTTTTTTTTTTTTTTTTAGGCTCCTGCATAAACCCTTGAGCACTTACGATGGGCATGAGGTCACAATCTGGACAGCGTGTGAGTGTGAAATTAAAGTGACTGTATTTTCATTTAAAAGTTAGCTTAATACATTACCCTTACAAAGAGAAATACATGGTTGACTTAAGGATATAAGAGTGTGTGTGTAAAAAGGTGGTAGACAAAACGACTTCCGGTCTCCCTCCAGCTGCTCAGTGAGACTGACGGGAATTTGAACCAGAACTGATGCAATAAAAACCATTTGATTTGGGCGAGGGTTGAAGGTGGGGGTGGGGGGTCATATTCCCCCAAAACCCTACCCACGAAATAATAATAATCCTTCAAATACTTCCCTTGCCGAGATTTAGAACCGAACTGACCAAGCTTCAGCTGAATCTTACAAAAACAACAAAATCATTGGCAACCGCTGACTCTTGTGAACAAGATCTTCAACAAGGAGACTGGTATCTTCCAGGGATCCAGCTTATGAGAGAGAGAGAGAGAGAGAGAGAGAGAGAGAGAGAGAGAGAGAGAGAGAGAGAGAGAGAGAGTTAAAAGCAAAAGGTCTCCTCCAGAAGATTTCTTTCTTAGACCTTTATTGACGTTGAGTGCGTGGGATTGGCATGATTGGGATGGTACTGGTATTACGGGGATTCGGTTTGGTATGGTTGGGACTGGGATTGACATGATTGGGATTTTGATTGGCATTATGCAGATTGGTCTGACTGGGATTGGCATTACGGGATTGGGATTTGCATGGTTGGGATTGGTATGCTTGGGATGGGATTGGCACGATCGGGATTGAGATTGATTTGGTTGGGATTGGCATGATTGGGATTTGGATTTGCATGAAGGGGATTGCTCTGATTGTGATTGGCATGATTTGGATTGTGACTGGTATTACAGGATTGGAATTGGTATGATTAGGATTGGGATCGGCATGGTTGGGACTGGGTTTGACATTATTGGGACTGGCATGATTGGGATTGATATTGGAATTATGGGCATTGGTATGATTGGGATTTGGAGTTGCATGGTCGGGATTGGGATTGATTTGGTTGGGATTTTGGATTGCATGATGGGAATTGGTCTGATTGTGATTGGCATGGTTGGGATTTTGACTGGCATTACGTGGATTGGGATTGGCATGATTGTGCTTTGGATCGGCACGATGGGGATTGGTTCGATTGGGATGGGTATTTGCGCTATGGCGATTGGGATTGGCATGATTGGGTTTTGTATTGGCATTACGGGGGTTGGGATAGGTATGATTGGGATTGGCATGGGTGGGTTTGTGATGGATTTGGTTGGGATTGGCATGATTGGGATCTGGATTGTCATGGTGGGGATTGGTCTGATTGGGATTGGCGTGTTCTGGATTGGGACTGGCAATACGGGGATTGGGATTTGTATGACTGTGAATGGGATTGACATGATTGTTATTCGGATTGGCATGATGGGAATTGGTCTGATTGGAATTGGCATTGCAGGGATTGGGATTGGCATATTTGGGATTGATATTGGCATTACAAGGGTTGGGATTTGTATGATTGGGATTGGCATGGTTGGGACTGGGATTGATTTGGTTAGGATTGGCATGATGGGGATTGGTCTGATTGGGACTGTGACTGACATGATCAGGATAATTGGGATTGGCACGATTTGAATTGGTATTGTTGGGATTGGAATTATTTGGATTGGGATTGGCATGATTGGGGTTTCTTCTATTGGGAGTGGCATGATTGGGATTGTGACTGGCATCAGGGGAACGTCAGCAAGTGTCAGCGAGAGGAGAGAAACGTCAGGAAGCTCAGCGGGAACATCATGAAAACGTCAGCAAGTGTCAGCAAAAAAAGTAATAAAAAAAAATCGAGAAACGTCAGCAACCGTCAGCAAAAAAACTCAGCGAGCGTCGGAGAGACGCCAGGAAGTGCCGCAGAAACATCAGAAGAACGTCAGCAAAGTGTCAGTAAGATCCGAGAAACGTCAGCATGTGTCAGCAAGAGTTGAGGAATATCATAAAGTGTCAGCAAAAGTCTCGGTAAGCAATGGAGAAACGTCAGCAAACACGGTTGAAACAACAGACGATAGCAAATGTCAGCAAAAACGTCAGCAAGAGTCGAGGGACGCCAGGATGTGTCAGCAAGGTTTGAGGAAAGTCAGCGAGTGTCAGCAATTGTCGGAGACGTCAGAAATCACGGTATGATCGCCAGAAGAATGTCAGCAAGCGTCAGAAAAAAAACGTCAGCAAGTGTCAGCAAAAAACCTCAGTACGCGCCGGAGAAACGTCAGCAAGCACATTAGAAACACCAGGCGAATGTCAGCAACAACGCCAGCAATAGTCGAGGAATGTCAGCAAATGTCGGGGAACATTAGCAAGTGTCTGCAAGAGTCATGGAACGCCAGCAAGTGTCAGTGAGAGTCTAGGAACGTCAGCAAGTGTCAGCAAGCACGGTTGAAACAACAGGCGACAGCAAATGTCAGCAAGAGTCGAGAGACGTCAGCATCTGTCAGCAAGGGTTGAACAACGTCAGCAAATGTCTCATTAAGCACCGGAGAAACGTCAGCAAGCAAGGTTAAACACCAGGCGACGGCAAATGTCAGCAAAAACGTCAGCCTCAGCCACGGCCCATGAAACTCAGCCACAATCCAGTGGTGGCACGACCATGACTAACTTTAACCTTGGATAAAATCCAACCACTGAGAATTTACAGATTTCAAGATCTGAGGACAGACAGAATTAGTGCGGACAGAAAAAAATGAGGACAAAAGGGTGGACAGAAAAGTGCAGAAAGAAAAAAGGTGGACAGAAAAAGGTGGGCAGAAAAGTGCGTACAGGAAAAAGTGCAGACAGAAAAAGTGCAGAGAAAAAGTGCGGACAGAAAAAGTGCAGAGAAAAAGTGCGGACAAGAAAAAGTGAGGACGAAAAATTGCAGACAAAAAGTTACAGACAGAAAAAGTGTGGACAGAAAAAGTGCGGACAGAAAAAGTGCGGACAGAAAAAGTGAGCACAGAAACAAGTGCAGATTTAAAATGACCCAAGTGACAATTTCCTCTCTGATACCAAAGACGAATTTTGTGCCGCGTCCCACATATTCACGTGACACCCTAAGATACGGAACGTAAACTTAGGCTTATAAGCTTACGTCACTGATGTACTGGAGATTAGGTATTTAAAAGTAAAAATTCCAAAGCCTCTCCTGTGTCACAACATTCCTGTTCCAGAGAGAGAGAGAGAGAGAGAGAGAGAGAGAGAGAGAGAGAGAGAGAGAGAGAGAGAGAGAGAGAGAGAGGGCAAATCAGGCCTTCGAATGTCCAAATTAAGACCTGGTTGGTGGAATTTTTAGTTAATTTTAATGAATCTCCACTTCCTGTCCGTACTGGAAATGTAATAAGAGGTAAATTTAATGGTTAACTCTCCAAAAACGGTTATGTACAGGACATCATGGATTATGTATTAATATGCAAACACTGTCCTCACTGACCTCCATTACTTAGAACTTCCGGTGGATTTCAAAGAAGCACCTTCCATTCTGAAGTCAATACAAATTAGGAAAGGACCCACAATGCACAAGAGGGTTGCATTGCTTCCGGAAGTGCATCGGCCTAGATTTCCATCTCACCTAACACGCAATTATCCTCAAAGATATATTGCATCTCTCTCTCTCTCTGCGGATATATACTACATGACTGTTCCCAAAAATGTTTGTTTTGAGCCGCTCTATGGAAATCTAGAGAGAGAGAGAGAGAGAGAGAGAGAGAGAGAGAGAGAGAGAGAGAGAGAGAGAGAGAGAGAGAGATTACAGTCGCTTACTGCAATATCACTATCGGAATAAAGCTGGTACACTAACTAACTACAGGACACTGCACTGAGCACCTTTCCAACCGTGTTAAGCTCCTCACCTGGACCCATACAAGGTCCAACGTACCCTTTTCCTCATGTCAGCCTAATTTACGGAACCCCAACCATTTCTCCAAAGTTTGGAGTCTTTTGTATCAGAGGAACACACGTTTTTCATGATTCGACTACCATAATCGAGCCTAAAATGTCTGGAATGTCTGGCCAAGTGTGTGTCAACGATTCCCGAAACTAGATCATCCCACGCCCTTCAAACTAGGGCAGAAAGTCCGCTGAATGCCAGATTTTTAGAGGCCCTATACGCAGTCTGCCTAGGTTAAAAACCACTCCTACTAAACTCTGGCTCATGCATCCGTTCTAGGCATCCTGTTTCGCCCCCTCCGCAACACCCCACCCTAAAAAAAAAAAAAAAAAAAAAAAAAAATAATTAACTCACCAGCTACGTACAACCAATTCATTTCCTTATTAGAACAGCAATTCCAGTAAAAAAAAAAAAAAAAAAAAAAAACTTAAAACCATCTTGCACAGTGTGTGTGTGTGTGTGTGTGTAATGCCGCAGTCTGCTCACCTTGCCTGCCTTGCAGGTACTCATCAAGATTCATAAAAGGGCGCCTTTTGTCAAAATACATTCTTCCAGAGGCAAGGGCCCCACCCCTGAAGGGACACGCTAAACCACCAGACTTACCTATATATCAATGAACTGCAAGGAAGCTATAAATATTAATTTGCATATAGTTCATCAACATAAGCAAAGGCCATTCCTTTTTTACTATCCACAGCAAATTTCCACAACATTTTTCTTGATGGATGCTTCACTGCAATAACAATCACAAAATATACCTCCATGTTCGTTACTAAAAACTATATATAAACGCCTCAATGGCACCACCATTCTGAACAGTGTGTTCATTTTTGATTGCCGCCAAATATAGAGAATTCTTCCTAAATAATATCACAGCCACCACAGGAACTTCAGATCACAGCAAAGATACGATTCACTCGATTAAATCACACAGCATCCTAGATGGATCAATACTCTTTCAGTTTACCCCCGATTGCCAAAGCCTCAGGGCTAAAGTTTGACGACCAATTTCAGCAAGTATCTTTCATTAACTGGACAGCCTCACTTGTACCTAGGTTTAAACTTCCATTTTTATTTAAAAGTCTAGGAATACTCCGCGCAAGCAACTGTTATTAATACGACGAAATCCTTACTAAATATTAAAAGTGCCAAGTCACAGACCAGGCTGCAGCTTTGGAGTCAAATCACAAAACTGACACTTTACTTTGCAAAGTAACAAATTCCGAACACATACCAAACTTGTACATAACCACACATTAACAGAAGTACTTTTATTCTCCCACGTTCTAAGGAAGCACCAACCCTGCAAGCCTAAGTGTTCTGCAAATTTAATGTAGTGATGCTTAAGACACCTAATTTACATATGGATACAGTCAACACAAGTGGTAGACATTCCCTTTCAAACTATCATCAATTACAGCCTACAGAGTTTTTCCTGGGTAAGCGCCTTCGAACAGTAATATTCCCTCCACTTACAGTACTTCCTTACCTAATCTATGGCGAAGATAATGCATAAATGAAAGTGGCTTTCACCTTTATTTGCCACGAGTGCCCTTAGTCATTATCACACCACGATGCCGTTGATATCCAGTTGTTTACGTGACTTTAAATCTCACTGTTGAACCACTTGGCACCAATATACATTTGCTACCAAAGAACCACTTACTCTGTAATGACACCAAACGAGCAGAATTTTCCTTTATCTTCAAAGGGTTTGATTCGTGAACTCTCAAATGCCCACCTCGCCTCGAGGAGCAAGACAGGTGACTGATTAACCCACTCACTCACCTGCCCCAATAGGCCTGGACCAGGCACTTCCGGCTACCCGCCCAGTCACTATGTAACTACGACGGCGAACTTTGTTGGCTGCTGGAGTGAAGTTAATTAATGTCAGGAAACTGAAATACACAAGAGACTATAAATGATCCCAGAACAACGTTTAAACTTCTGACAACCTGCCAAGTCCTTTGAGTTTTTCCAAGCTTTTAGCTGAGAGAGAGAGAGAGAGAGAGAGAGAGAGAGAGAGAGAGAGAGAGAGAGAGAGGAGAGAGGTGAGGGTGGGGGTAACTAAAGTACACTAAGTGAATCCTAACATAATCTTGGTTAGAATCAAAAGGCGGGTCTCGTCTCACTAAAAGCCGCAGCTCACCTTTCAGTGGGCCTAAGCAGTTCACCTGTGGTCAGGGTTGTTCTCCTAATTCCAGCAGATTGCCAGATGAATTAGGTGACGAACTGGTGACGTTGATTCAGCAAGTTGAAGAACGGCAAATAAATCTGAATTTTTCGTGGATTGAAGGCGACATTCAGGGCCTGCCACCTCAGGCCTTCACACCAGGTTCCCTTCAAGTGAACTTTGTTTTTTTACTCTGAGATGGTCATTGCTTTCAACTGCATCTGTCCTATCTTTCAGTTCAGGGATTCAGCGCACAATGAACCGAGGTAGTTGGCTCTCTGCCACATTACCCGAAATCGGAAACGACAATCTGGAAAAATGTATAAAAAAAAAATTCAATAATCGCTCGTATTGTTGTCTATATCGGAGAGAAATTTGTCGCCTTTATTTCCAGTGCTATAAGGTCCACATTTGCGGTTTTCAGTTTGAATTCGTTGGCCGTTGTCTCTCCGTCATGGAGACACCCTCACCCTTCTCTCTCTCTCTCTCTCTCTCTCTCTCTCTCTCTCTCTCTCTCTCTCTCTCTCTCTTCTCTCTCTTCCCTTCAGAAGCAGGATTTCCCCACTCGATTTTTGGCAAATTTTAAAAATCATGCCAATATTCATTTCAGGCTTCTCTCTCTCTCTCTCTTTGTGTGTGTGTGTGTGCAACAGTAACTTCAAGACCTAACTCCTGACTAGGAGCCTGTCCCTCGCCGTGGTCTTATGACACTGAGTTACTTTTGTCAGTCAGTTGAATGAGTTGTGCTGAGGCTTCACTCCTCCCCATTCGTCTTTAGACTCAACCTCTGAATAAGGCTTAGTATCACTTCCACTGCAGCTTCATGCTTCATGTGGGGTTCTTTTAGACTCCACTTTTCCCCTCACTTATATATTTTCTACCGAGACTGTTGGCATAAGGCCACCTGATTCTTCAAAATCAGTCTAGGAGACGACAAGTACGAAACATAACTGCTAAAATAGGCCTATGTTTTCCCACAAGTTATTCGGTCAATGTTTGACTGATTTGATGACTGGGGACGCGAGGCGTGTGCATGCTTACCTGAGAGAGAGAGAGAGAGAGAGATGGGAGGGTCGGGGGGAGTGTGACTGCTCCTGTGGTGGGGACTTGGGAACTGCTGCAAGGTGGGAGGGGAGGGGGATGGATTGCTCAGTAGGTAGGTAGGGGCCGTACGGGTAGAAGGTCGGGTGTGTCTTCTCTCTCTCTCTCTCTCTCTCTGAGGAGTTTCACAGGAATAGACCGACGTCTCGCTGAGTTAATGGAATGAAAACCGTATTTTCACTTATATTATTTCTTATTCCTATTTTTATTAAGGGATGATTCCTTGCTGTGTAATGGAACACACTCACGAACCTTCACATGCTTTGAATGTATTCGAAAAAATCACAGAAATGTAGTATACTGTATATATGTAAATGACATCACCTCCCCAAGCCATCTTGTGGACCTTCCTCCCACCTCCGCCCCTCCCCTCCCCCCCCAGCTGTCAAAATGGAGACCCCTCCACAGCTCGAAAATTCAGTAAGTAAACTATTGCTTCAATAAACATTCGGAGAATTCGAAAGGCTCCTCACTACCAATGAATATGAATAATTAGATCTCTAAAAATGGCAATGAATAAGGCTTCAAAGATAAGCACAAATTTCATATAATTTCTTATTCCTTATGTGTGTATATGTATATATATATATATATATATATATATATATATATATTATATATATATATATATATATATATATATATTGTTACTAAGTGATCAAGCACCTGGTTATTACACAAATAGGCCAACAAATCTGTTGTGCAAATGACAATACCAAAAGTTACCTCACATCGACCAGATACTTGAAACCTCATAACAAAGCTTCTCGACTGAATCTCTAAAGGTATAATGATCCCATAAACTTACGTATCACTGGAGAAAATCAATGTAACTTTATCAAGTTTATGGATGAGGTAACAATTACGAAGTTATATCCAGATTAATGGAATATGAGTTTCACTCCAACCAACACTGTAGCTGTCTCTCTGGTTCTATTTTACCTAGATAAGTCTTTAGGTGAACAAACAAGAATATCACTTACCTTATACACACTCATTGATGTCTGTGAGTACTGGTATTCAAAATGAAACGCTATGTTTTAAAAAACTTTAAAACAGGTTTATTTCTAAGTTCAAAAGTTATATGTAAAGTTTACAATCTCAAAAGATCTACCATTAAATGGACATCGGTGTAAGACTTAAGTATCTCTTAATCAAGTTTAATTCACAAAACTTTGCTTTATCAAGAAAACAATCTGATTATGTAAGAATCAAAACAATTAACTATCACTTAAGTGCCAAGCTTTCACCTGTTTCAAGAATTACAAACAGTCACCAAAATATTACTGATTGAAATCCACCATAACATTCTCCAAAAAATCTCTATAACAGGTAGGGGGCACTAACAAAATGCTAAGAAATCACCAGCAAAAACACAGGCAACAATAAAATCACAATAATATGATAGCACAGACATATAAGAATGCGATACACAAAAATGAAAACACCACAATCACCAATAATGTAGTTAAAAAACTACATCAATCTTTTATATAACTTTCCTTATAAAAAGAAAAGTCAGACTCACATCTTTCTATGACTTATTCAAACATAACAATTCTCTTTTACCAAGAATATTAACAAAACTCAATATTCACCACATTACTTTAGTAAACATTACACCAATATATATCTCCTCTTCAACACTTGTACACAATATTAATTCCTGAACCCTTCTACAAAATTAACACATTCCTGGGGCGAGTTTAACAGAGCTTTTACAGACACGTCTGTTATTTCCCTTACATATAACGAGGAGAGAGAAGAGAGAGAGAGGAGAGAGAGAGAGAGAGAGAGAGAGAGAGAGAGAGAGAGAGAGAGAGAGAGGCTTCGTAGGCTGAGAATACACATAGGGGTGTTCACACAGAATACACATGTATGAATACACATACACACACGTATACAAGTATACTTGTACACAACGATCGCTTCGAAGCAACCTTATCGCTATGATTGACACTTCCTTG
>JANJGK010002966.1:52500-103674 GCA_039081455.1 Macrobrachium rosenbergii | reverse complement strand
AATTCCTAGGAACAGTCACGATTGTAAAAAGGTTTTGCTAAGATTAACACATTACTTACGTGGAATTTTCTGGATCTGTGTGCTGGTTTTACACAAAAGGTTCGTAATTGTCTCGTACCCAGCTTAGCTTTGCTAATAGCTGATCTGGCAAGTTGCAAATGCAATAAAGCAACACTAGGGGAACTGCAACTGCAAAACGAGATCTATGGCCAGGTCGCCATTTTTACGTTTTTCCGTGGTTTTAGTTTGAAATATACTCTGTGAGACAGGTAGCAACAATTTAAGTTAATTTAGCCTTGTGATTCTGACTTCGTGGGTACGGGAAAACGTAAAAAAAGAGGAAAACAAAGGAGAATTTCATATGAGCATAGGGCTCTGGTTACTGAGGGAAATATTACGTAAAACACGTGGGCAAATTTAAAGGAGTGTATTTACATAAATGATATCAGTACGGGAAAGAGGAACTCAAGTAGATTACTATCCTGAAGGAGATTCCTACGGGATTGAATGAAACTGGGGGATTCCAGACACGGTCCGAGAAGCTTCCACGAAATAGGATCCCTCTGAAATGAGAGATATGCACATTATACGCCAGTAATGAAAATAGACAAAAGAATAATGAATTCGAAGCTGCACTGAGGGTGCCAAAGGAGTAATAAAGAATTAATACTGCCGATGCAAGAGGCGCACGGACATTAGACAAGGGAGATTTCTGGCTTTCTCTTTAAGAAAATATTACGAGACAAAAGCGTGACTGAAATGGGGCTCTTCCAGGGCACTTTACCTTAGCAGATTTTCCGAGGGCGTGTAGAAGGCGGTCCGTGGATGACTTGTGATTTCCGAGGACGAGTTTCTTCCATGTGGTGAGATGCAAGGGCTTCCGTAAAGGGCAAGGCGATGGGGACTCCTCGAAACTCCAAGCAATGGCGTGTGGGCTCGAGGAATACGGTTGAAGGGCACGAGGAGAAGTATACTTTTGAAAGGGCACGTGGTTAGGATGCAAGGGCATCGATGGGGCCAGGTGTTGAGGATGTCTTCACTCCATATCTTCCAGCCCGCGTGTGTGTCGAGACCTCGTGGGCTTTTTGCCTTTTTATCCCCTCCTATGGGGCCGGGGTGCGCCCAACACAGATGCTTTGACTCATTGCACCTGCTGCCCGCAGGGGAGGTTTTGGCCTGTAGGAGAAACACCCAAGCCAGATTACTTTTGCCTCGAAGGAAAGATCTTTATCAAAAATGGTGAGCGCCTTTAATCTTTTAACCCTTGTTTTTTAAGTCGATAGACAGATGGTCTATCGATCGGCCGGCTGGCAGTAAATGAACAACCAACAACAACAACAAAGGAGGTGGGGGAGGTAATTTGCTAGCGAATTCTTGCTAATCATAATAATATATATATATATATATATATATATATATATATATATATATATATACTATATATATATATATATATATATTATATATATATATATATACTATTATATATATATACCGGTAACTCTCAACGTTAAAGCAATTATTTACGTATCAATTTGTTGATAAACTACCTCAGGAAACAACAAATTTATTTATTTATTTTCATTTGTTCCATCTTTTGAGTATTCTTCCATGCAGTAATAATAATAATAATAATAATAATAATAATAATAATAATAATAATAATAATAATAATAATAATAATTCCCTCCAGCTCAAACAGCTGCTTGTGTATTCCACCTGTGTAACTTTACGGAGTTCAATAAAAATCTAAACATTCCCTCTTAAGCTGCATTCAAACTACTAGATTAAACATCAGTTCTCATAGATAACAGGACCCTCAGTCTTCTGGGAAAGGGGCTGTTTCCAATTTAACTTCTTTCGAAAATTCTCTCTTATTTTAGTTTTACAATATTCTATTGTTTCCTGTCATTGGCCCCATAATTGTGAGATATGTACATACATGGGTCTCTAAGGCTCTTGTTTGTGTCATGGTTTCGTTATATTATGATTTATCTCGCTCATGATTCATTTGTTTTATTCATCTGTTTACCGTTTTTATTTATATGAATGAAACTAATCTTTCCAGGTCATAAAATGATATTTCAATAGATCATATTTAATCCAGAAAATTTATGAAAACGCACGCAAGTCTCTGATATAAATTTACACAGTGCTAACAATAATTTTAGATTATTTCTGAACAGCATAAGGAGTATTAGTATATCAAACTTGAGCAACGTTAAAGCTTCATAACTTCCGGCCCACCATTATTAAATCAAGATTTTTTAAACATGAGACCTTTCTCTCGGTGAGTGAGTATCAGGGAAAATTAATTCTAAGAGAACAAATCCGAGACCAGAGTTTTGGTGGAGGGCCCTCCTTCTTTGAAGTTGAAGTTGCCAGTGTACGATAAAAAATTTCAATGAAGTTGAGCTGTTTGGTCTCATTGCCCTTGTTTTTGGAAAGTTAAATGGAGAAAGTTTTGCGACGAAAATGACGTTTTTTGGAATGTGAGCTTGCAATGTAATTTCTATACCAAGTATGTTCCAGGACGATAAAGAATATTCATTCTTCCTTGTTATTTTTTTTTTTTTTTTAGTTTTAACACTGGTTGTACTAAGGATTACTACAGTGACCGTCAAAATAGTTTTCAGGATATTCGAAAGCGTAGTCTACATTTCTTCCTTTGAACTTACAGCAAAGACAAGGATGAATTAAACGTCGACAGAAAAGAAATATGATACAACTAGTAATGATAGAATGAACAAAGTATAGAACAGTAGAATTAACAGTATCGGTGCTTTGCCAACAATACGCTATATAAAAAATTAGGAATTACAATGACCACGAAGGGTTATCAATGATCCTAATAATGATTAATGTTAAGACATAAATTCTTCTGGATGTTTAATTACAATAACAGTTTTTTTGGATATGCTCTTATTTACTGAAAGCAGTTGATGTGGTTGTGTGTGTATATGTACATATATATATATATATATATATATATATATATATATATATATATATATATATATATATATATATATATATATATATATATATATATATATATATATATATATATATATATATATATATATATATATATATATATATATATATATATATATATATATATATATATATATATCTTATTTTGTATATATTTTTTCAATTAAAATATTAACAGTCTTCCTTGGATATGCTCAGAGCCGGAATTGCGTTTCTTTATGCTATTACTGTTTATTTGTAAATTCCTAGAAAAGACGAAGCTTTATAAGAGCTCTGATTATTAAGTAAACTGTCATGACCATGATATGTTAATTCCATTAACAGCGCAATCAGTGTGTTCATCCTCTTAACTCATATAGGAAAATGACCAACGTTTTCCCCTATCCATTAACAGGGAAATGTTAAGCGTCAATCTTTCTTCCGCCATTCCTTCACATAGAATTTAGCTATTCTGCCAGATAATTGAAATTCTTTATTTACTTAATAACAGCATCACCGTCATCACTAAAAAGATAGCTTACACTGATCAATCATCAGAAACAGAGGCAACAACTAAATGTCAATTAATTTTAAGGGGAACGAGAAACCAATTAACGATCAAAGGTTTAGTTATTGACAGACGTTACCTGTCTGATCCCGGTGTTATATACTACTAACTTTTTTCTTCCTTGCTCCTTATTAAAGGTTGTTGGGACGAAACCCGGTTGATAAATAATTCACACAGTACGGATAATTCACCGTAATAATTCATCAAACTTTTAAAGTTAATGAAATAATTCGCGCAATGTCGATACTTTACAGTGATAATTCAATAGGGTAATCAATCTTATCTCCTTGGGTCGAAGAATTTATGACTTTAATAAAAAAAAAAAAAAACAGAAATGCGGACGAGATAAAGCGAAGTTGATGTACCAAAGAATATCTATGACTCCGGAACATTACTGAAATCATGATAAGCGGACCCGACGAAACCATTTGCAAAACAACTCTAGAGGAAGAAATGACACATTCGCCTGACGGCTCCCACAGCCACACCAGCTAGTAGGACTACATGCCATAGTTGCGTTAAAAAGATCGACCATCCCACAGCCACACCAGCTATAATAGGACTACATGTCATAGTTGCATTAAAAAGATCGACCATCCCACAGCCACACCAGCTAGTAGGACTACATGTCATAGTTGCATTAAAAAGATCGACCATCCAACAACCACACCAGCTAGTAGGACTACATGTCATAGTTGCATTAAAAAGATCGACCATCCCACAGCCACACCAGCTAGTAGGACTACATGTCATAGTTGCATTAAAAAGATCGACCATCCAACAGCCACACCAGCTAGTAGGACTACATGCCATAGTTGCATTAAAAAGATCGACCATCCCACAGCCACACCAGCTAGTAGGACTACATGTCATAGTTGCATTAAAAAGATCGACCATCCAACAGCCACACCAGCTAGTAGGACTACATGCCATAGTTGCGTTAAAAAGATCGACCATCCCACAGCCACACCAGCTAGTAGGACTACATACCATAGTTGCATTAAAAAGATCGACCATACCACAGCCACACCAGCCAGTAGGACTACATGCCATAGTTGCATTAAAAAGATCGACCATCCCACAGCCACACCAGCTAGCAGGACTACATGCCATAGTTGTACTAAAAAGATCGACCAATCACAGTAAAAAAGCGTATCCAAACCAGAGTTATGAATCTTTAGACAGCCTCCCAGAAGATGTCGTGCAATTGAAACTTCAGAAGTTCAAGCAAAGATGCAATGCTTTACTACCCTAATACTATTCTTTTTGCATTTTGATACATTTTTTTCTGTTTATTAATTCAGTAATTTTTTTAATAAGTAGGATCTCTTCCTTATTATTTCCCTTTACCTCCTCTTCTTCCTAATGAACACCATATTCTCTGGAAGCTTCAATTTCAAGTCAATGTCGCCTGTGGCCTTATTCCATATGATTAAGTCTCATCTTCCGAATAAGAATAATATAATAATAAAATAACAGTGAAAATGCTGCTGTAATTCTAGACTTATTATCACCATCAATTCAGATGCAGTGCACTGGACACCGAGAAGTATTCAAAAATGTATTCCTGATGTGGGTTGCTGTGACAAATACCTGGATGAATCCAGGTAAAAAAAAATTCACAGAAAAAAAGTGACAGGAAAAAAGCAACAGGAAATCAGTCTCACTGATTTTCCCTAGATAGTGACCCTCCAAGGGTTTTTAACATGGTATAGATGCGGCGTGTTTAGTACAAACCCGTTGAGGATTACCGTAAAAACATAAAAGATTGTAAATTAATGTGAATTTTTTCCCTGTGACTTTTTCCTAGCCAAAATTGAGACTTTTTTTCTGTGCCTTTTTTTCCTGATACTTTATTACCGACCACTTCCTGGATTGCAGCCACTCTGAAACTGAACAGCGAGGGATAAAAGAGTAGGTCACGTTGCCCTCGTATGTCCCTGCTGCCACATTTGTCGCTTGCATTCTGGCTGTTGAAACGGATACCTGCATAAAAATTCATGGATGAATTGCGCTAAAAACAACGATAGAAAAAATAGGCTGGAAGGGACAAGAACCGCTAAATTACCAAACATAAATATAAATTCCCACACCAAAATTCTCGCCTCCTAAGTTGCATGAGTTTCTGTCATACGCAGTTTGCTGCGGCCTCAGTAAGAGGGAAAATGTGTCAAAGGTGCCAGAAAAGCTGATTTTAAATACAAACATGGCCATAACACTTTTAACCGGGTTCGTGTGTGTGTGTGCGCGCGCGTGCGTGCGTGTACGCGCAGTGACTAATATATTCAAGATAAAATCAAGACTAAAAAGTCAATCAACATTCCCAGAAACCTGCAAGAGACTGTTCTGTTTCATTACGTACTAATGGTATTTGTCACGTTAAGTGATGGTTTTGCGGGAACTGCTGGTTCCCCGCTCGTTCCCTTTTGTGGATTGCTGCCTCCTTACCTTCAAGTTTTTTGTTTTGATGTTTTCGTTGGTGAGCTGCCGTGTTTCTTGCTTCAGTCGGGTCTGGTAGGGCAGCGAGAGTAGCGGCAGTGGCAGCAGCAGCAGGCAGTTTTTGGAGTCGACGTTGGTCGAGTTTATGAGCAGCAAATTGGAGCACGCCTACGAAGTGGAGCACGTCGTAGAGGTGGAGTGTGACCATGAGTAGTCGTGTGACCACGAGCTGCTCATCTTTGATGACAGCGTGAGGCTGTCCTGACGTCTCCATCGGGGTTTTCTGGTTTGTGGGGTTTTGTCCCTGTCGTGCAGCTGAGGGCTGTCATGGTGCCCCGATGGAGGACGTATGTTTGGTTTTTTTTTTCTGCCTGCTGTTGTTTATTTTTGCCTTTTTTTGTTTAAAGCTACTTTTTGTTTAACTTGCTTTTGTTTAGTGCTGCCTTTTGGCTTATTTTTGTATTTATGGTTTTTTTATCTTTTTACCAGACCTGACTCACTTATAAATATTGTAAATAAATTAATTTTAAGCTCATTATATTGTTTTTGTTGTTTTCCCCTCCTTTGTTTGTTGCATCTGCCGTCAGTCATGACAGCCCCGTCCTGAGTATGTTAAAGAACCTGCATAACGGCCCACTCGGGTCGTTACAATGGCGACCGTGACAGGGCGGCTCTGTTTTGGCTGGCGGGGTTGTTACGGCATTGGAGGGAAGCATGAGTGTAAAAAAAAAAAATAATCTTTTTTTTTTTTTTTCTTTTAGGTGGGGAGGTGTCACGTTAAGTGATGGTTTTGCGGGAACTGCTGGTTCCCCGCTCGTTCCCTTTTGTGGATTGCTGCCTCCTTACCTTCAAGTTTTTTGTTTTGATGTTTTCGTTGGTGAGCTGCCGTGTTTCTTGCTTCAGTCGGGTCTGGTAGGGCAGCGAGAGTAGCGGCAGTGGCAGCAGCAGCAGGCAGTTTTTGGAGTCGACGTTGGTCGAGTTTATGAGCAGCAAATTGGAGCACGCCTACGAAGTGGAGCACGTCGTAGAGGTGGAGTGTGACCATGAGTAGTCGTGTGACCACGAGCTGCTCATCTTTGATGACAGCGTGAGGCTGTCCTGACGTCTCCATCGGGGTTTTCTGGTTTGTGGGGTTTTGTCCCTGTCGTGCAGCTGAGGGCTGTCATGGTGCCCCGATGGAGGACGTATGTTTGGTTTTTTTTTTCTGCCTGCTGTTGTTTATTTTTGCCTTTTTTTGTTTAAAGCTACTTTTTGTTTAACTTGCTTTTGTTTAGTGCTGCCTTTTGGCTTATTTTTGTATTTATGGTTTTTTTATCTTTTTACCAGACCTGACTCACTTATAAATATTGTAAATAAATTAATTTTAAGCTCATTATATTGTTTTTGTTGTTTTCCCCTCCTTTGTTTGTTGCATCTGCCGTCAGTCATGACAGCCCCGTCCTGAGTATGTTAAAGAACCTGCATAACGGCCCACTCGGGTCGTTACAGTATTACTTCGAAGATAAATCTTGAAAGACTTCAAAATCCATTTGAGAAATCGACATGCACAGCATGGATAAAAGGAAGACGAAAAAAAAAAAAAACGACATAACTTCTAAAACCTGTTATAACGATAAATTTAAAGGAAAACGGCTGGAAATTCCTGATGCAGAAAGCCACCTGGCCAACCCTACCTCCCTCATAATCACTGGCAATAAAGGCCTGATAATAGCGTTACCACGAGAGAAAGAGAGAGAGAGAGAGAGAGAGAGAGAGAGAGAGAGAGAGAATGTCAACAACAAATATAACAGAAAATGGGCACCATTTGTTTTGGTCGCGGGTATTATTGGCCTGTTGCCTCCGCTCTTGCAGTCGTTTCGTCTCTCCCAAGACAAATGAAGAAAATTAACTTTCTCTCTCTCTCTCTCTCTCTCTGTCGGTTGGTGTAGTAATGAAAACGTGCTCTGGATTTTGCATCACCTGCAAAATAATGACTGCTTTAATACTTATCTGTTGGTTGCATTTGTGTCGCTTTTGGTCTATTTTTTTTTCTACTTCAGAATATGTTCATCTCGAGAAATGTAACAGTTGTGTAACTAATAAAATCCTTACTGATTATTAAAATGTAACATTATATGCACTTCGTAATAATGATTTTATTGCATTATCAGCTATTTATGGAGTCTATTTTGTATTGTTAGTATTTTCTTATCTGAGTGACTTCTTTACGTAGATGTAAATGATGATTTATTAACCACATTGTGAAAATTAACAAAGTGTATGTATATATTATAAAAATATATTTTATAAATGAAAACTATGTTCAAAACTATTTATATTTTTTCAAAAAAAAAACTGCTTTAAGGAAAAAAATTTATTTCGTCATGTCAATTGTATTCTTTTTAAAGAAATCAAGTTTCTTAAGTCTGCGTATAAATTATTTAAACATTAAAACGTTAATATTCACCATATTAAGTTACTGCTTGTATTCATTTCCCATGACACTGCACTCCATTTTCTTAAGTCCCGTTTCTGTGAACCAAGGCACCACAGAATTCATACCTAAGTCCTGTGATAAAATGTATTCAGCATTAACATTATGTCGTCAGTGCTTTCACGAGTAACTGGACTGAGTTTTTTTTACTACAATTAAACAGTTTTAACGGGAAAGGTGAGGCCATTTGAATACACTATAGATGATGGCATAATCTTAGAGAGCAAGAACATTTTTTTTTATATGTATATATGAAGAAGCATCTGCAAAAGTTGTTCGAAATATAAACCCCCCGTCGGGACATGCACAAATTGCAAATCACTTACAAACAAGCGGTTGACATTTAATGAGTGGTTTTGTATCACGTTTAGACTTGAGCAAACTTTCTGTTAAGATGGGTAGGCTACCATGTATTTTGATAAAGCAGGCTGATAAGTGTGGAAACTTCCAGGACACTGAAATCATTTCCAGGTAGATAAAAACAAAACCTTCGATTAGTTGCCTAAGGTGAGACGTAGGCTCACCGATTACAGCCTAACTCACAGTTTCAAACCAAGCTATTAAACCACACGTTCTTCACTTGCTCCCATTAGTATCGAAAGGAAAAATTTTGGGATTCATATGGTGTTATTCTGATAACTACTTGGGAAACAGTTAAACCAAGAATGAGGTGCATTACACATCGGAATCTCAAGACTTTAAGAAACCAATCAAGATGTAATGCTGAGGAAATACGAGGTAGCGTGACACAACAGCTGTATAGGTGGCAGTGGCTGAATTTGATACGGTTGAATTGTTTCCGTTGTCGTCCTACTTTTACTATCTAACCTGGAGTTCTAACACTGCGGTCAGCGCCTTAGTCAAAATGCAGTGAGAGCAGAAATACGACCTTTTTAATGTGACGGATGGTAGCGACGAAAATCGATGACAAAGATATTTTTTTCTGTTGCTAAACAAATACTTGAATACTTTGCATAAAAAACCCAAATAGCCAAGGGATTTGAAGGATTAAGTATTCACAAAATATTTGTAGCAAATTGGTCATTATCAAATATACCAAGAGAAACGAGCTAAGAGGTTGAATCCAGGTAAAAAACAAAAAGGCACGGGTAAAAAATTCACAGAAAAATTCACAGGAAAAAAGGTCACATTAATATTTCCTAGATAGTGGGCCCCCCCCAAAGGGTTTTAACCCGGTATGTATACACCTTTGCGGCATGTTTAGTACACGCCCTTTGGCGATTACCGTGAAAACATAACAAAAGGCTTTAAATTAATGTGACTTTTTCCTAGCCAAATTTGTGACCTTTTTTCCTGTTATTTTATAACCGGCCACCAAGAGGGAATGGGTTTGTTGGCGGTTCAGTTCTCGATTTATGCTCTGTCATCAACATTTATCTAGATCGCAACACAGGTCATATCTCTATCAAATGTCAATCAAGGGTAGCCCTACAGGTGACTTAGATTAAAGGCAATTATTAATTTACTAGGGAGTTTGGTGATACTCTAAGAATAGTACATTGCAAACGACTTCATTATTTCAGTCTTGCCTAACTGGTTCCCCCGTAACCATTGCCAGACTGTCCGGTTCAGTAATATGAGCCAAGCAAAACGCGTTTCGTCGACATGCTTGGTGTGAAAATCCCTCAATCCAATATTTTCTAGTTTATTAATAACGAGGTTACAAAACATTTTTCCTAAGTAAAAAAAACTAGTTCCCTAATATTACGAACCAATGTAATACCTCTCACACTTTCAAGGAGAATATTAACGATTCTTTACGTAAAGGATCTGAGTGAGCATGCCAGAGGAATGGTACCAAGCGATTACTTTCATCTTTTAAGCCTGAGCAGCTGGTTGGAGTCTCCAGTGAATTCACAAAGGCAATCTCAAAAATGCCACGCTGTCTTTTAGTGACTAAAAGCCTTGTCCACAAGACCAGACTTGGGTCTTCAGACAAAAGCGAGAAATTTGTCAGTTGTCAGACGGAATTATATATAATGACTATTTACTGAAACATGCACAGATCGTGAACATTGATATATTTATCATTGGAAAATAATTTGTTATCTAAAGGAATATTACTCTCATAATTTTCTACTTTAAATGTTTGCTAAAGTAACCATGCATGAGTTTAACATGTATTGTGTGTGTTTAATCGGTGCGTATGGTTTATATGAAATTATGTATTTTTCCTCGATCTTCAAGCAATATCTTGATTTAGATTTTTTTTTTTAATGTTCCTCACTGAAATGTTCTCTGTTGGCGCCCTAGAGTCTAAAGCGTTTCGCTTTACTATCACCACTTCCACTAATAATGGTAATGTAATGTAAGCCTGAAAAACTTAAACCAATTGGGGAGGATGTGAGGTTGGTTTTTTTAAGGTTTTCAGTTCTTCCTATTTATTAACAACCGAGGATACAGTTCGATTCTTAAGTACGAGACTTTCTACTTGCCATTTTCACGGTAAAAGTTATAATTTATATTATGAAAATGATCCCAAAAGGAATCCGAAGAGTTTTTGAACCAAAAAAGATAATGGCAACTAATGCGGTCTCTGCTAACTCTCAAGTGGATCCAAGGAGCTAAGAAGGAACAAAGTGCCAGTCATTTTCTGTTCTTAATACGCGTCATGCACCACAGACTTGGACTGGCCAGACACAGCCGTGTTGACAACTGAGCAAAGATTTTATTGCCAACAGCCTATCCCTGACAAAGAGTCCGGGCTCTGGGGCAACTAATGCCATTCAGCGCTGAAACGGAAACTGACAGTGAAAAGGTTTTAAAGGTGTAACAGGAGGAAAACTTCGCAGTTACACTATGAGTCAATTGTTAGGAGAGGGTGGAACAGTAAAACGAAAGAAAGAATATGAACGGCGGTACAGTAAAAGGAATGAAAGATGTTGCAGCTAGGGGACGAAGGGACGCTGCAAAGAACCTCAAGTAACGCCTACATTGCACCACATGAAGTGCACTGACAGCTCTACCCTCTACGAGGACGGGCTCTACACTTCAGTTTACAAGTTTCATGACACTGTATAAGGGTCATAGGAATTAAGACCTAAAACTATATCCATACCTAGGGCTATATCCATTCTATCCAAAATAGAAGTCTTGCATTGTAGGAAGAATACTAAATTTTTTCTGTTGGCATTAGAGTTCGTTGTCTTTAAATTAAGCAATCTTTACTCTGCACAAAATCTAGCTCCCAAGCGTAGGCATTACCTATTTTTGCTTATGAAAGCCCAGTTGTACAAAGGGCAACGATGTAAAAGCCTTTACGGGAACAACGTTAAATGGCCCCTTGCGTTATCAGTCAAGTTTACCTACAAGCCTAACGCAAGAAAAACCACCGGGTTTCTTGGATAATTTAATGTTTCCTACAAATTACGTAGTCCATTACGTGACGCAGCCTTACATGGATCATTGTCTATTGTTTATACCTTACAAGTTTATGGTTAAACCAAAGACAAGTATCTAAACACTCAACCCAGAAAACGCTTGCATAATCAAGAGAATAACCTACAACAAAGAATGTAAGACTTCTCTCAGTAAGTTCTGACAATTTTACAGTAGGCCTAACCACTTCGGTATTCAAACCTTGGTGGAAGAATAAAGTACTGCTTATTTTAGATTGGGTGGTAAACACAGCTTTACATCAGTATGCAAGGGGATGGTAGTTTTTTCGGGAAAGTTTAATTCTTTGAAGGAGTAAGAATTTTAGTGTACTTCAAAAGTTGACATTGGTAAACGTCACGTAACCAAATTTTAGGGTAAAACTTTCGAGGCTTCTATTTTCAAGGCCATACCCTCAGCTATAAATAAAATTAGAGTAATATACTGTATATTATGACATTTTCATCCATCTATGGGCTAGACATTTTTGCAAGAATTATGCAATGAAGTTCACCTAACGAGATGGCACAAGAACCAACTCTAATACCACTTGAGTCTCTGGCATCATCCATCTCTATCCTTAGCCATTTCTTCAGATACCGTAATGTTAGGTTATAAAATCAAGGTTATAAAGCAAAGTTAAAGTGAAAAAAAACGTCAGTATATATTACTCCTGTTCACATTAAGTACATTCAGATGTTTCACTAATCCGTCTCACAGGCGAAGCAAGAATCTGATGACAATTTTAGATTAGAAGCTGGAACTGCCAAATCTTCCTAGAATTCTTGTTTAAATTCTATCGGGAACAATGTCGACCAATGCCCAAATTAAAATTGGCAAGGCTCTACAGGTTGTCGTGAACTGCCAGATCTTGCTATAATTCTTGTATAAATCACATCGGGAACAATGCTGACCGATGCCCAAATTAAAACTAGCAAGGCTCTGCAGGTTGTCTGGAACCGCCAATCTTGCTCGAATTTCTGCATAAATCATATCGGGAACATTGTTGATTGATGCCCATATTAGAACTGGCAAGGCTCGTTCAGGTTGTCTGTTGGGAACAGCAAGGGAATAGCAAAGATAAATTATGGATTAGTCCAAATGCACAATTTTGTATTTGGGTCTACCAAAGCCCAATTTATCAAACTTAAAAGTCAAAGTTTACGTTCTTACTCTTGGGAATAATGATCCAGTTCAGACGCAGACCTTAAAATTATCTGGCAATACCGAGCTAAACCCCATTTTCTCAGATTAATATGCAACATCAAGCCTCTCCCTGTATCTTAAAAAATGAAGATTCCAAATTTCTCTAAACATTCCTTACATTCTATAAAACAATATATATAAGAAATATTACGAGGTTTCCCCATATACGTCCCAAGCAAAGAAATGTATTCAAGTTACGTCCAGTGCTTATGGTTAGCATATAGGTCGAAACAAAGCATTATGAAACTCTTAAATTTCAAAGGAATTTTGAAGGTTGACGAAATGTTACCGACGAGCTTAAAAAATCCGTTGGCTACAAAGTTTTGACGATTAGAAAAGTTTAAATTTAACGTGATCCACGGATATTAATTCCCTGCAGTGAAAACGTGAAATTACGTGGCCCAGTGGCTATCTCAGGCCTTGGTAGCAGGAATGCTCCCTTGGGCCAAAGGGAAAAATTGTACCCGTGTTGTGTGTGTGTGAACGCGCGCGGGCGCGCGGGCGCGCGCCGAGAGAGAGAGAGAGAGAGAGAGAGAGAGAGAGAGAGAGAGAGAGAGAAGAGACCCTCAAGTAAACTTGAATCATACGGCCTACACCTTACCGCTAGACCCCTCTACTTATAATGCATCTCTAAAACCTTCATTTCTCAAACACATCACCAGCCACGGCAAGATTAAAAGCAAAACCTACCTTCTATCAATACTGTGTAACAGTAACAGGTTTGAACCTTATGTATGGTAACTCAACATACATTGAAGTTATAGCATGAACGCCCCACTTTACAATGCTAAAATAGTGAAACCAATACTGAAATCACAACCAAAATTAGCTAATGCCAAAAAATGTCAAACCCAAACCCGCCCTAAAACACTCCAACCCCGCCCTAAAACACACTCCAACCCCGCCCTAAAACACACTCCAAACACGCCCTAAAACACACTCCAAACACGCCCTAAAACACACTCCAAACACGCCCTAAAACACACTCCAAACACGCCCTAAAACACACTCCAAACACGCCCTAAAACACACTCCAAACACGCCCTAAAACACACTCCAAACACGCCCTAAAACACACTCCAAACACGCCCTAAAACACACTCCAAACACGCCCTAAAACACACTCCAAAATTTGCGGCTCTGTATATGGTAGACATTGTCTACCATATACAGCACCTTGGGCCACCTTTGCCGGAGCAGCACCGGCCACCCTGACAAAGGTGGCCCCTTTCGATTTTTAGAAACACTGACAAATTTAAAAACTCACTTAACTTAAAAATGAATAGATTATATTGAATAGATCATTAAATAACTAAATACTTAAGAATATTTAATTAGAAAATTTACTCAACTCTGTCCTGCATTAAAAAACTATTCCAAAAAATCTTAAGACGGCAAACGTTTACAAATACAAAACAATTGGCAGTCCAACCAAAACCAAAGTCAAGTTTACTTAAAATATGAAACTTCGGGTCTGTCTTACCTGTAGAAGGTATTAGCCTTTTTCTAACGTAAAACAAAAACACAGTCGTTTACACAGTCGTTCAAGCCAACTCCTATGCGGGATTTGAAGTTCGTGTACTCGAAGCTTCCGACTGTTACCTGAAATTGAGCCCTGTTTAAATTGCAACCAAGTCATTATATTAGGATTCATTAATACTAATTTTTACAAAGTTTGGGCATAGAGTTTTACTGATTTTTCACGGGAAGTAATTTTAATAACTTATCATAACCAATTGATAATCATGAGCACGAATCCCGTAAAAATATTAAACTCCGCGATACCTGCATATAACAGTTATTCACATTGTTTGGGCATAGCGTTTTACTGCTTTTTCACGGGCAATAGTTTTAATAACTTATCATAACCCATTGATAATCATGAGCATGACTCACGTAAAAGTATTAAACTCTGCAATACCTGCATATAACAGTTATTCACATACAACGTGGTCAGAATCTTCCCAGGCACCATAAAAAAAATTAAAAACTAGTCAAAAAACCCTTTGCTCCTCATTAAATTCTAAAACGTCACCCATAACTTATTCGGGAAACTATATTCGGGAAACTAAAGTAAGACGACGAATAAAAAGGACTTAAAACATTAGAAATCGCGATCGCCATCGTGTAGGTCAACCAAACTATCAACAACCAGTTTCTTCACAGACAATCACCTACCGAACCAAAGTAATATGCAAAAACATCCCCAATTCAACTTAAACCTTGAACAAGCAAAACAACAACTAACACTAGGCTACCTTTAAGACTGAAGAAAGCAAACGCCTACGAAGGTCCAGGAATAATACTCAGCCAGTTACCCACTAAGCACTAAGGTCTCTAGAGGTCTGTCTCGGTCTCTAGAGGTCTATCTCACTCCCGCCAACACCACGCCGGTCCTGGTATATACTAAGATAGTTGCCACTTTCCAGTAACAAAGTCAGATTTCACATACCACCTTCGTATCCATGGACGCTGGAGCGCGCGTGAAGTGGGTAACTGCCCATTCCCCGTAGGATGGCAAGTTATAGTTTCCAAAGATGACTTCCCCTTTTCCGAGTTTCTCATGCTTTACGGTTCTGCTTTCATGATAATTGTCTGAATGGATCGTTTTACTACTCGGAATATCGGCTGTACACAATTTCGAAAATTTTGAGTAGTACATATTTCACTGGTTCCCTTATAGATAAAAACTGATGACAATTGGTGAGAAAATTAGCTATCGTGAGAGATATGCAAGGTAGTTTGGTGGAATTAAACCCATATCAAAACGATTATATGCCGATACCCCGACAGTCCTTAAAATGATTTATGTATATATAGATGAGAAAATATGAAGCACTTTCTTAATATAAATAGAATTCCGTCAGCTTCATCTGAAGAAAACAAATGAGCTTTTTTGCATAGTTTTACGAAGTCTAATTCGGATATTTTGACTAACTGAAATGAAACTTATATTTGAAGGAAACTGATGAAATGCTGCAAGTCTAATATGAACGAAAAATATTAAGCCGTTCTGCTATTCGTTTGTTTTAAAAGCAGGAGCCCACTGACGAGCAACCGAATACATCGACTTCATGAGTTTAATAAAAGCCTAATTCTGGTGATAATGCTATGAAAAATAAACCACGACTTCTCATCTGGAATACGATGTCGTCAGTATATGAAAACATAATTTTCCAAATTATTATTGTGTAAGAAATTAAACCACAAGAATGTTAAAGAAACAGCATGGGGCATAATGGATGTCGGATGAAAGGAATAAGATCAAGAGGAGGCACAACGATGAGCCTAACAAATTGCACCCTAAAGAAACTCTCTCCAGTATATTTCTTGATTCATCGCCTTCATGTCATACGACCTATCTTAGCCAGGCTCTTTCGCTTCGTCCTCACCCAGGTTCCCTTGATCTTACTTGTTCTTGTAATTATACAGCCATTAGATTAACTGCAAATAGATATAATGAAATCATTATTATCTACATGCAAAACGATTTTACTTTTGTTAAACTAACATAAAGCATTTAAGGGTCATACGTATATGTCAAGATCATTGTTAAAGGTACGATCCTCTGACGTAATCATACTTACCAGTAATGACTTTCATCACAGTGCCTATCACGTTTCTAAAAAAAAAAAAATAAATAGTTTCATGGGCCGTAAATTCTATAATGATGATGTACGTACATGACCTCATTAATTGCAGTGGGCAGGCCTCATGACAAAGTTGGCAACATAAATGACATCTCCGACAGAGTGCACCTTCCTTCTTTAAGTTTGCACTGAACTCACAGGAACCCATGATGTTTAAATATACAGCACCACGGGGAAGAAGTAAAAAATAAGTATAATCCCAACCAGTTACATCCACTCAGACCTCTAAAAGGAGAATGCTAAAGCTAAAGACATATAAAGTTAAAACTGAAAACAGCAGGAAAGGGCAGGGAGAAAAATTCTTGTTTGCAAAGGTCAGGTGTGCACAGTAACTTTCAATCCCTTTCTCCTGTAAATAGATTCACACCTGTTCGCAACCTACGCCTTCCACTTTTCAGGGTGAGACCTTCCAGAATTTTTTTGTTCCTTTAAAAGTACATAGACGATTTCCTTGTCTTTTACAGAAATTTGCGCACGCAGCATCAGTAGGATAGGGTTCATGCTTGGTCGACCGATAAGGCTAATATATAAGACACGAATGAACCAGGAGAGTATAGATGCCCCTCCAAGCCACGTTCAAGACAAAGATTAACGACGATATGCCCCACATCATTTAGTACCTTCAGAATGCAACAAACAGGTTTTTTTTTTAGTTTTAGTTTCAGTAGTATGCAAATAACTTACGTGCTTTCCATCCAGTTTTGTTTTTAATTTTACAAGGCCCATTTTTTATTATTTTTCAAATATACTTTACGGACATCTTTGCTAAATTACAGTTTGGTAGTCAAACTAACTTGCCCGCTGCCGAGTCCAAAAGAGCTCACCAAGTAGAGAATCCTTTTCTGTCCACTTCCCCCTTGAATGCAGAACACAAACGTAACCACCAGAAGTTGTTATGAACGCCTCCAAAGGCAATATGATCACGGCAATAAAGAGAGCTGAGTCGGACCCCATTTATATATATATATATATATATATATATATATATATATATATATATATATATATATATA
The DNA here is from genome assembly GCA_039081455.1 of Macrobrachium rosenbergii. NCBI lineage: Eukaryota > Metazoa > Arthropoda > Malacostraca > Decapoda > Palaemonidae > Macrobrachium > Macrobrachium rosenbergii. The sequence goes on along the minus strand of JANJGK010002966.1, from coordinate 85,953 downwards.
TATATATATATATATATATATATATATATATATATATATATATATATATATATATATATATATATATATTACTAAAAGGACCTCATTCAAACTGGATGGTATCTGATGGAGTTTTTATTCAAAAAGTTACAAGCTTTCTTGGACAAACAGTCCACATTATCAAGTATCCGTACAATGAGCAAACGCATAGTCCGGCTGTATTTATATCTGTGTGCTGGGTACTTTTAATCCTATAATCGCCTAGCTCTTCCTGTGTGACCTCCACCCTCTCTTGACCTTGGTCTTTCTCTGATCCCTGGTTCCAGATGTCCGTTTTCCGTGCGTTCTCTTGCGTTTTTTCTTCGTTTCCTTGCTACTGTGGAGTATACGATTTTTCTAGATATGCTGTCTTCAAAGCCGTTTCCGGTGTTCCCTGCCATCGTGTTGTTGGCGCAAGTTATGAAAGCGTTCTCTACAACTAGTCTAGATGTTTTGTTGGTGTTCCTATACAGAAAACTCATATTTTCCCAGTCTATTCTGTGATCATTTTCCCAACAGTGTTTGGCAACTGCCGACGTCTGATTATAATGCCTTATGTTCTGCAGATGTTGTTTGCTTCGCTCTTTACATGATTTGCCAGTTTCGCCATAGTACCCTTCTTCACAGTCTAGACACGCTGCCATATAAACCCCCCCCTCTAATCTCTTCCCCCTCTACCGACTTTTTGTTTCTAACTATTTTATTCCTAATGGTATTTTTGTAGCTGCCTATCAATTTGAAATTATTTAGCTTCCTGTTGATGGGTGCAATAGAGTTGTTGTCCGGAACTGTAATTATTTTCTTTCCTACCAAATGTTCCTTTTCAATCCTTTCCCTCTCCCCAAAATAGTTTTTCCTTGCTTTGATATGTGCCCACTCCCACCAGTACTTAGGGTAGCCTAATCTCCTAAAACTCTCCCTCAGGTAATCCAACTCTTCGTCTAAAAATTCGGGACTGCAAATCCTATAAGCCCTGATGGCCAACCCTGTCATTAATCCTATTTTTATTTCTTTCCTATGACTGGAGAACCTATGTATGTATGAATTGGTGTGTGTCTTCTTCCTATATACCTTGAATTTTAAATTCTCCCCTACCCTCTTGACCAGGACATCCAAGAAAGGAATTTCTCCTCCCTTCTCTTCTTCTAATGTGAACTTGATGTGTTCATTTAGTTTATTTATGTTTTCTAGAAACTTGTGTAGATCTTCCCTTTCTCCCTTGTAAATGATCAAGATGTCATCCACGTATCTTACCCATTTTACGATATTTAAGTTCCCTTTATTTACTTTGCCCACCTCTCCCTTTTCAAACCATTCCATAAAGATATTGGCTAGAATTGGTGAAAGACTTGAACCCATGGCCACGCCATTTTTTTGTATATAATGGTTTCTTTCCAACATAATGGGAAAATGGGTAGGCTTAGTATCCGAAGGGCATTTAAAACATAACATGAACCTGATAGACGAATTATCCAAAATTAACGTAAAAGACTGCAAATTTGCAAGTTTGGATGTAACTTCCCTGTTCACTAACGTACCAGTAAAGACGACGATGGAAATAATAAAAAAAAATATGGAGGAGGGGGTCTATACATGCGACATAGATCATGACGTTTTAATAAAACTGCTAACAGCGGCCCTCAGCGTTAATGTTTTCAAGTGGGGCGAAAACCATTATATACAAAAAAATGGCGTGGCCATGGGTTCAAGTCTTTCACCAATTCTAGCCAATATCTTTATGGAATGGTTTGAAAAGGAAGAGGTGGGCAAAGTAAATAAAGGGAACTTAAATATCGTAAAATGGGTAAGATACGTGGATGACATCTTGATCATTTACAAGGGAGAAAGGGAAGATCTACACAAGTTTCTAGAAAACATAAATAAACTAAATGAACACATCAAGTTCACATTAGAAGAAGAGAAGGAAGGAGAAATTCCTTTCTTGGATGTCCTGGTCAAGAGGGTAGGGGAGAATTTAAAATTCAAGGTATATAGGAAGAAGACACACACCAATTCATACATACATAGGTTCTCCAGTCATAGGAAAGAAATAAAAATAGGATTAATGACAGGGTTGGCCATCAGGGCTTATAGGATTTGCAGTCCCGAATTTTTAGACGAAGAGTTGGATACCTGAGGGAGAGTTTTAGGAGATTAGGCTACCCTAAGTATTGGTGGGAGTGGGCACATATCAAAGCAAGGAAAAACTATTTTGGGGAGAGGGAAAGGATTGAAAAGGAACATTTGGTAGGAAAGAAAATAATTACAGTTCCGGACAACAACTCTATTGCACCCATCAACAGGAAGCTAAATAATTTCAAATCGATAGGCAGCTACAAAAACACCATTAGGAATAAAATAGTTAGAAACAAAAAGTCGGTAGAGGGGGAAGAGATTAGAGGGGGGGGTTTATATGGCAGCGTGTCTAGACTGTGAAGAAGGGTACTATGGCGAAACTGGCAAATCATGTAAAGAGCGAAGCAAACAACATCTGCAGAACATAAGGTATTATAATCAGACGTCGGCAGTTGCCAAACACTGTTGGGAAAATGATCACAGAATAGACTGGGAAAATATGAGTTTTCTGTACAGGAACACCAACAAAACATCTAGACTGGTTGTAGAGAACGCCTTCATAACTTGCGCCAACAACACGATGGCAGGGAACACCGGAAACGGCTTTGAAGACAGCATATCTAGAAAAATCGTATACTCCACAGTAGCAAGGAAACGAAGAAAAAACGCAAGAGAACGCACGGAAAACGGACATCTGGAACCAGGGATCAGAGAAAGACCAAGGTCAAGAGAGGGTGGAGGTCACACAGGAAGAGCTAGGCGATTATAGGATTAAAAGTACCCAGCACACAGATATAAATACAGCCGGACTATGCGTTTGCTCATTGTACGGATACTTGATAATGTGGACTGTTTGTCCAAGAAAGCTTGTAACTTTTTTAATAAAAACTCCATTAGATACCATCCAGTTTGAATGAGGTCCTTTTAGTAATTCTACTAATGCACAGAACAATTGTGTATGTGATAAAGTTATTATATATATATATATATATATATATATATATATATATATATATATATATATATATATATATATATATATATATATATATATATATATATATATATATATATATATATATATATATATATATATATATATATATATTCTCTAGAAATTTCCCCCTTTCTATTTGTCTTCCTTTATATTATGCCTCCTTTCACCGCTCATAGGAAAGTTGAAATGTTATAAAGAACCTAAATTGTTTATTTTCTTACTGAACCAATGGAAAAAATCCTTGGCTAAAAGTAATTCCAAAAAGAATACAACGTATTTCGAGTCACTTTCCCTTTATAGCTGAAATACTCCGAGGGAAGAAAACAACCCAATTTCGGCCTGTCTTTTGGGACAAACTTGATGCGTCTTGATATTTTCCTTTCAATTCAAAAATGAAAATGACAGAACTCCTCGACAAACTTCTGGGGGGCTCCGTGAAAATAGCTCCCTGTTGTTTATCAACACTGGAAAATCCAATAAACACCAAAGGCGTTGAATGAAATTTCCCGGAAGAACTTTCGGCAATAATAATATTAACTGGATCTCTTTTCACAAAAAGTCCTCAGCATTGAACGGCCAAATATTTCTTGAAAATATAATGACCGACGTTTGTTAGCGCAGAACTCATCACCTCCGAGCAAATTTGAGCTTTAATGCCTACCAGAAATATTTGCATAAACAAACTGTAACAGTGTAAGAGTGGTGGCACTAATACCTTGTCAAAGTTCGGCAATTCCTGAAAGCAAAAGATTCTTAAGTCGGGCGCAGAGGGAAAGCAGGGTATAAAGACCCTTAGTGATGGAGCTTCCCCGTCAAAAGAAACTTGCAGGTTCTCAGGGATAATTACAGTAAATTACAATAAAGACTCTCTCTCCGATGGGAGAGAGTCTTTACCAGTTAAAACTGCTTAAAGAAATTAGTAAATAAGTATGGGTTAACGAGCAAAGGATGAAATTATACGTAACCGCACCATCTCAGCAAAGAAAATTATAAGCAATTGGTGTATGGCACTGACGATTGTCAGAAACTGATCAGCGCAGTATTACAGCGCAGGAAATGGATAACAAAAACTAATAGAGCTGAAAAACGTTACACCGTGGCAACTTAGCTGAATATGGACGAAGATGTTTAGTGAAACGAAAGACATGCAGTAACCCCAAAGACTATCATGAAAGTCACAGCAAGATTTCTATTGAAGGTGTTCAATTATAACTCCCGTTGATACAAGGCAAGTAAACTCTTATTTTCAGATGATAAAGATCCCGTTACGCTGCAGACATCCCGATGGGGAAACAACATTCCAGAAATGGTAAACAAAGAACCTGAAATACCTGGCACTGATGCTATCAGAAGGTATAGAGGCTTTCCAAATAAAATCAAATGTTCTGTCAGCACTGCGGAGTCGAAGTATAGTCAAATATTCAGAATCGTAAATGTCAGTGTTGCATATGCAGCATGATTCCAGCATTGTGCACACAGAATGAAATTCCATCATTAATACTGACCAATTTTTTTCCTTAATTCAGCACCATCCCTCTTGGAGTAAGCCACATTGATACATCCTAAGTATCTGTTAGGGTGCCAATTCCTTTGTCATCTGTAAAGAAAGAGTATCTGCATCAAGAGTTTTGAATCTGTATCAGTACTCTATTGCCTTCAATACCAACAATAATTCCATTTCTAAAGACTAACAACAATAGTGCTTCCCGCAAACTAATATGTGGAAATCCACGCGCGGTAACCATTGGTTTATTTAAAACACCATCAGTAACAGCTCTGCTGTCAATCAGCAGGCTACGAAGGTTTTTGAGCCTTATGGTTCACAAAGATACGAACGCTTTCTATAAGCATTCTTGCTAGAATCAAGGAAATTAAAGTCCATTTTTACACAGCTCCACAGATAAACGAAAAACGGAGGCCGGTCTAGATTTATTGCAATGCGCAAAAAGGAATTTTTTTTTTAAATCACTTGTTTCAGAAGTTTCTTTAGAACGGTACCCTCACTATATGTCCTAACTACTTCAGACCCTCTTTGACTTGTTCCCGGTGCTCTCTCTCTCTCTCTCTCTCTCTCTCTCAACGTACATCTAGCCAATAATTTTGTTATCGTGCTGGCACGAGCTCTTCTCCTCGGTGCCCAGTAAGTGGCTGTCTAGAAAAATTACTTTTTTCGCTCGTTCTCAAAACTCTAATTTTGAATCCACTTCCCAAAGATAAATTCACTTATTTTCGAGGCTATTGCGAATGGTGGCCGAGAGAATAGAATTCCGTAAGCTAGATTTGCCAAAGCCTTTAAAGTCTCAGACCCGGAATCGTAGTTTAATCCTTTGCAGTACAAACGTATTTCAAGCGAACTTTTGTAGACTGAGATCGTTACAAAGACGCAGAAGAGGCTCCCTCTGTCTCAGGAGATTAAGAACAGAACTTTCCCGCAAGAGTAGAAACTCTCCTCCAAATGAATGCTTCGGTTTAACTGTTTTACCTGAGAGCGATATAGAAGACGGTGCAGTTGTACATATACATGGACATAAGTTGCTGACCCAACTAAGTTAAGGTCATTGATTAAAGACGATAAGACGTCTTTGCAAAAATATATGATTAATGACCCATTGACTTATTTAAGGAAATCACACACGCACATATATGTATACATATAAATATAGTACACATACATATGTGTATAATATATATATATATATATATATATATATATATATATATATATATATATATATATATATATATATATATATATATATATATATTGCGGTAGTCCAAGCTACGAAATCCATTATGCTTAATCCGTTCCATTACCACGAAGCTCTCCAAAATTTCCCCCAAATCCCGCGACCATGATGTTCGGTCCCAAAGAAGTTCCATCTGGAGGCGAAAATTTAACCAACCGGATGAGAACAAATAGCAAACTCATCCCGGGTTGACCCTTGTGTTTAGCAAAACTTTCCCACAAGATCAATGGTATATAACACTACTTTCTGAGAGAGAGAGAGAGAGAGAGAGAGAGAGAGAGAGAGAGAGAGAGAGAGAGAGAGAGAGAGAGAGAGAGAGAGAGAGAAAGAGAAAGTCATTGGATTTGTTAACATCAGTATCACTGTTATTGCTTGTTAAAGATAAGTGCTTTGTTATTAATAGTCATTGACTTCCGGTATATTCAGTTCTAACTTACTCATCCTGCGACAATATTTAATGCCTTCCGGCAAGTCACTCATTCTCATTGCAGCAATATAAGGATATATATAAAATTGAGTAATCAGCATTTCAGGACTATTAATTTTCGAAATATATTCAAGTACTGGCCAAATCTTCCACATATTTTCGTAAAACTAATTGTTTACTACTTATGATTCTTCATCCAGGCAGAAATATTCCATGAATCATGTAGGTGAAACAAGCATTTACCATAATAAACTTTGGCTAATATTGTCAGTGTTATTGTTTCTGTATTAATATACTGATTCCTACTAATATTTTTATTAGTATCATAATTGTTCCAGAGTCACCGTTATATTGTGCAAAATGATTATTGAAAAACTAAGTGATTTTGGTCCCTATATTTGGTAACTAAATTTGAATCGAATTCAGTTTATATTATTCAAGTCATAACATGCAGATTCCAATAATATATCAGCCAGGCATGAAATCACATAACTGTTAACCTGTTTCCCAATCTCACAGGATTATCGACAATGTACAAGTTCCTTCACTTAGCATGACTTGCAATTTGCAAATGAATATTGCTCACTGAAAGTCCAGCGTGCCTCGGGATAACCATTTTCAGTTGCACCGTACAAAGGTACCAATGGTACCGATAAAAAAAAAAAAAACATAAAAGGAAGCTCCATTTACTATCCCTTTGAAGTCCTATACGGCTCAAATGCCATTTTCGTTATTTTTGTCACGATAGGTACTCTGAAAAATTGTATTTTTACAATACATTTAAAGGATATTTCTTGTTTTTGTTCAATTCAGATGCCGTTAGTGTCTTCAAAGGGCATTTCTGTTTTTTTTTTTTTTTTTTCCCTTTTAGGGTGTCGGGAGTCGGTGGGGGGGGGGGGGGGGGGGTACTCGATTTACCGAAATGAATCAGGCGCATACTGAGATGATGTAGTTTTAATGAAATCTCGCTTTAACTTACACCTTGAATATACTGGTATTAGACCCTTTTGAGATAGTTATTACATTAAGCTAAATGCAGACGTCCCGGAGATGTGATTGGTACTCTTTTACCACAACGACTCCGTTAGAAATCTAATAAAAATACTGGTAAAGTGAATACTAGTTGTATAACATGCTCCATTTAACCACCTTGAATCATTACGGACTACCATACCTGATCACATTCATATAGAGAGCGCCAGCCGTTGCACACGACAAAATATCCTTGACGGTCACTTCTGTCCTTCATAGGGGAATAAAAATGAACTTATTCTGGGCAGGTCACGGAACGAGGAAGAGAAGGACTGTATTTAAAGGGAAAGTCTAGAAAGAAATTAAAAGATTAAATAAAACTGAGCTTACTGTACAAACGAGAACTAAGAGTAAAGGTGTAAATAACCATTTCATAAACAGCTGTCGAGGATTAACTCACAGAACAATGAAAATGCACAGGAAAATTTACTGTTACTCTATGAATATGAAATCACTTTCAAGCTCAGAGTTGTCTAATGCATAAATTATGAAAGCATTTTCATCGCTTATCGCTGATATTTTAATTTTAAGAGTATTTTGTCGGAATTTGCTAACTTTCCTTTTGATGAACACAGAACCTCAATGGGAGAACATTCTACATTATGCAAAACACGTTACGTATGCCTTAAGACATAAAACAACAAAGACGTGAAAGGTATGATTTTATGATTTTACAAAAAATTAGTTCCAGGCAAGCATTAAGATTATTTCCGCTTGAAAACAAGGACAAAACCTTCATTTTCCAATATAAAACTTCCATAGCAACCAAAAATAATAGTGATTTTCTTCTGGATTACTTGCGCAAATGACTGGAACATCTAATGCTCTATCTGTTGTAGTTCGTTATCTCAGGATCCACATTTACTAAGGTTACATATATTGATGACCTAATAACCGATGTTCTCCAACTTTAAGCTGTCCCATCAAATATACTGTATTACGTCCGCTATACACATTTCTTAAAAATGTTAGTTTATTTTGAACAACAGCGAGAACAAAAACAGCAATAATAATAATAATAATAATAATAATAATAATAATAATAATAATAATAATAATTTCTCGAATAGGTCACTTATTTTCTCTAGTTGACTGATTACTTTCATCCTTCTGCAAACTCGAGCGCATGAAAGATAAGTGGGAATGCATTTTATATAACTAACTTTTAATATAAGAAGTTCAAACTGTCTAATTCGTGACTGCCATTATACAAACTACACAAATTCCTATTAATCTCTGTGCACTCGGCATGATTACGTTGCAATGAAAGATACTAAAAGAGATCAAATAAAACCATCTGGATCTTTTTAAAGAGAAGCTTTTTATCCGCTCAGTCATAATTGGACTGGAGGATACGTCATGAGAAAGATTTCCCTTTCAGAATCCGAATCGCATTACGATAATTTAGCGAACGCTTTTTCCACCCGCAGTGAAGGTCATGGAGCCTTAATCACTCAAAGCTGACTGGACATAACGAATTTCCTCTAACTTTGAATTATTAGCACGGCAGAGTATCTGTTTGATTGAAACGTATATTTAAATGGCCGAATATATGCAACAAAAATCGTCTTCACCTCTCGTCGAACAGTTTCTGTATGCATTTATGGAGAGAGAGAGAGAGAGAGAGAGAGAGAGAGAGAGAGAGAGAGAGAGAGAGAGAGAGAGAGAGAGTTTACTACACCAAGTGGAGGGACTTCTTTTTCATGCGCAAAAGATATAATTTCAATCTATTTTCTGAACGTAATATTTTCGGAATTATTGTGTCCCTGAATCGGACTAACCTTTTATGAGATATCCTTTATGTACAGTGCTGAAATAATCAGTCTTTCTCTCTATCCTGCAGCACACCTGAGCCTTTTTTGATGCTATTTACGGCAAAGCACTAATATTTGAATGTGCCTCTGTAGTGGTATTTTTTTAGGCAAAATATTTATTTACTTATTTCTGCTGTTTTATTTACTGATTCTTGTAGTTTCTAGAAGTCGAATGGAGAATTATACCGGCAAGGAGAAACAAGTTTGTGAGAAACGATCAATTACTTTTTGGTTCATCATAATCACTCATAAAACTTGAAATGTCTAAAGAACAAATCTGCATAAAATAAACAAATTTTAATATACATTAGAATCACTATTGAAGCAAAATAATTGCTTACGAAACATTCGCATTCAAATGTCGATGGAGTTTATTTACCAGAAGGCAAGTGCCTGTGTTATCACCATGAATTATCGGTATTTGAAAAATTACACCACACTAACATTGTAATCTAAGGCGACTGCAGCGACCATTTGCCTTTGTGAAACATTCAAATGGTGCAAAATAAGGAGGAACTTAATTCCTTTTATTGCTAAGAATACGCCGATCTACCATTAAACGACCAATGTATTGAGCAGGATAAAAGCGGCGTGGGCGAAGTGGAGAGGTGTAGTTTGGAGTTGTATGTGATAAGAGGATGCCAATCAGGCTCAAAGCCAAGATCTATAGCACAGTGATAAGACCAGTGTTAATGTATGGACCAGAAACATGGGCTCTATGAAGAAAAGAGGAAGTGAAGCTTGAAAGAACAGAGATGAGAATGCTGAGGTGGATTATGGGAATATCGCTACCCGAGAGATCGGAAAATGATGAAATAAGAAGCAGATCAGGCTTAGTAAAGATAATGGAGGTGATAAGAGAGTCACGATTGAGATGGTATGGGCATGTGTTAGGGATGGATGACGAAGAGGGAGTGAAAGGACTTGGGAAGAGCCTGTTAAAGGAAGAAGATCGAGAGGGAGACAGAGAATCAGATTGCGAGATAAAGTGAAGGAAGATATGGAGAGAAGAGGTTTGGTGGAGGATGATGCCTTTGAAGGAAGGCAGCGGAGAAGGCGCATCAGGCAACCGACCCCTTATCGTAGGGATAACTGTGGGAAAGCAGAAGTGTATTGAGAAGGCTTCTGCGTGTCGCAAATAATTGTGCCCCAGCTCAAGGTTGTCATGGAGCATTGTTTTACTAATACCCGCTGACGGATATCAGGAAACACGGGCCGGAATACTTGAATGAAAATGCAAATATTAATCCCATGACGAAAACTGGTTATTAACCCTGAGAATTTACGTTAGGTACTAGTGGCTCTTTATTGTGTTCCTCGTCTTTCAGTTGCTCGTTACTTCTAAGGCCGGTATTCACGATCAGGTTTACCTATCAGTTCATCGAATCTGGCGTTAAAACTTACGTGTAGACAATAGTTTGTGGGCTGAGTCAGTCCACTCACCATAACTGATGAACTGAAGGCATTACCTAAAGTTCTTCTGACCGACTGACAGGTGATTGCATGTGTGGACGGGTAGCATATTTCCCAAGTCTGGAAGAGTATAGGGATAGGGGAAAATTAGGACCAATCAGCGTTCAGAGTTCGCGTGAGGCAATGACGTCATTATCTCAGCATTCATTCTTACAGTGTGTACGATAATTATCCGCTAGTAACGTACATAGTCACTATTGATAAATTATAATATATGTATACTATCCGATTTTTTTCATTCGGGTTATAATTAATTACTTTTATCGTCTAAATAGCTCTTTACTTCTAACAAAATTCAAGTTTAATTAATGATGAAAACCGAGGAAGTATAACACTTTTATATATTCGTATGATTCATTAAATTGCCCTTCTTGAAGATTATTCTGATTTGTAAATAAACAATTCATTCATACGGCTTAGAGCTGCTTAGTTAATAGCAGTCTATCGTTCCTCTCTTTTAGCAATGAATGTCAAGGAAAAGCTAGCAAATTTCGAGAAATTTAAGAATATGCATTCAAACCAGTGACAGTAGCGACATGACTGAAGTGAGGACGAATGTAACAACAAAAGAACAGGGTCAAGGAATGGCTGGAAGAGTATGCAAATTTTTAATGCCTTTTCCCCTTATCCTTGTCAAGTTACAAGATATCCTTGTCAAGTTACAAAATGGGTCTACCCATAGATATAGAGGGGAGAGATTGGACAGACACGATAGAGACTTTTTCATTCGTGAAAATCTTTATAACAGTTTTAAAACAACCTCAAGTAAACGTGTGTTAGTATTAGTCAACTTGCAGTGAAGGACACGCCTGCATTTCGAGCTAATAAAATAAAATAATGAATGTTGTAATAAGCTCTTTATTAAAGCCTATTTGACATTAAATTCATGTAGCCTAATAAATTAGCATGAAGGGTTACTTTCAGTCCATATTACCACAGTTAAGAGTGACAATTTTCCCTACTACTAGTACTAGTTCTACAATGTACATAGTATCATGAGGTCTAGCCCAGGGCCTGCTGCAGTTGTACTGTACGTGTTAATGAAGTATTATAATGTTATTCACAAAGTCATCAATAAGTTCTCAAGCCTCCTTGTATGCAGTGGACTCGGTTGAATTTGATCTGCCATGACGCTTGAAGGTAGTAGGCTGTTCTTCAATTTTACCATTATCATTTTTGCCCTATACTTCAAAGTTATAATACAGCATTATAGCTTTACTGACTAGCTAGACTACAAATAAACTTTACCAACTAGCCAGTCTACCAGGGTTTATCATCAAATAAAAGGTAGCCTACCATAACCTAACCTTAGCTTAGAAAAGGATGTCTAATTTGGAATAACCTTCAGGAATGCCCATTTTTATGTCTGTCCCCCTCCACAGACTATGAAATACACCTCAAGTCTTGGCTAGCTATGAAAGCCTAAGTTATTCTTACAGGCTAGCCTAACTTACAATAGAATCTACAATTTAAATAAATATGTTGAATTCCAGGTCAGTATGATTTTGACATTGTCTGCAGACTGCAGCACATAGTAATTATTAGTAAATGAATATTTTGCCATATTTCTCTACAATATTTATGTACCTTTCTATTAGATTCTGTATTAACTTTATTTTATTTTTCAATAAATCTTTTACTTGAGCCCCTCTATTCATAATAGAAGCCTTTTCAGAATTATTTGATTTTTATTTTTCTTTCCCGGAAAAAAATATTTTTATGCACAGTAATATTTAGTCTTTTGCTCAAGAAACAATTATATTTCTCGTTATCAAGAAAAATATACTTGAAATGTTTAAAAACTATGGATTTTCATACTTTATCTTTTTCTATATAATCGTAATTCTTAAAACAATAGTGTGTATAAGAGTATTTTTTCCAAGAAAGAAAAATAAAAATCAAATAATTCTGAAAAAGCTTCTATTATGAATCGTGGGGCTCCAGTAAGTGTTATTGAAAAATAAAACACAAGTTAATACAGAATCTAATAGAAAGGCACATGAATATTGTAGAGAAATAACATGGCAAAATATTCATTTACTAATAATTACTAGGTGCTGCAGTCTGCAGACAATGTCAAAATCATACTGACCTGTAATTCAACATATTTATTTTCATTGTAGAGTCTAAGTTAGGTTAGCCTGTAAGAATAACTTAGGCTTTCATAGCTAGCCAAGACTTGAGCTGCATTTCATAGTCTGTGGAGGGGGACAGACATAAAAATGGGCATTCCTGAAGGTTATTCCAAATTAGACATCCTTTTCTAAGCTAAGGTTAGGTTATGGTAGGCTACCTTTTATTTGATGATAAACCCTGGTAGACTGGCTAGTTGGTAAAGTTTATTTGTAGTCTAGCTAGTCAGTAAAGCTATAATGCTGTATTATAACTTTGAAGTATAGGGCAAAAATGATAATGGTAAAATTGAAGAACAGCCTACTACCTTCAAGCGTCATGGCAGATCAAATTCAACCGAGTCCACTGCATACAAGGAGGCTTGAGAACTTATTGATGACTTTGTGAATAACATTATAATACTTCATTAACACGTACAGTACAACTGCAGCAGGCCCTGGGCTAGGCCTCATGATACTATGTACATTGTAGAACTAGTACTAGTAGTAGGGAAAATTGTCACTCTTAACTGTGGTAATATGGGCTGAAAGTAACCCTTCATGCTAATTTATTAGGCTACATGAATTTAATGTCAAATAGGCTTTAATAAAGAGCTTATTACAACATTCATTATTTTATTTTATTAGCTCGGAATGCAGGCGTGTACTTCACTGCAAGTTGACTAATACTAACACACGTTTACTTGAGGTTGTTTCAACAGTTATAAAGATTTTCGTGAATGAAAGTCTCTATCGTGTCTGTCCAATCTCTCCCCTCTTTAACTATGGGTAGACCCATCTTGTAACTTGATAAGGATAAGGGGAAAAGGCATTAAAAGAAATTTGCATACTCTTCCAGCCATTCCTTGATCATGTTCTTTTGTTGTTACGTTCGTCCTTAATTCAATTACGTCGCTACTGTCACAGGTTTGAATGCATATTCTTAAATTTCTCGAAATTTGCTAGCTTTTCCTTGACATTCATTGCTAAAAGAGAGGAACGATAGACTGCTCTTAAATAAGGAGCTCTAGGCCGTATGAATGAATTGTTTATTTACAAATCAGAATCATCTTCAAGAAGGGCAATTTAATGAATCATACGAATATATAAAAGTGTTATACTTACTCGGTTTTCATCATTAATTAAACTTGAATTTTGTTAGAAATGAAGAGCTATTTAGACGATAAAAGTAATTACTTATAACCCGAATGAAAAAAAATCGGATAGTATACATATATTATAATTTATTAATAGTGACTATATACGTTACTAGCGGATAATTATCGTACACACTGTAAGAATGAATGCTGAGATAATGACGTCATTGCCTCACGCGAACTCTGAACGCTGATTGGTCCTAATTTTCCCCTATCCCTATACTCTTCCAGACTTGGGAAATATGCGGACGGGTAAGCAACGACAGTTAGCCGCTGGATTTCGCCTGGAAAAGAGCTGAGCCGCTCGGAGTCGAATATAAATAAACTATGTATAGGCCTAGTTCATTTCATTGTTAGACCGTGCGGCGCTACTTGAAAACCGTTGTGAGTCCAAATCATATAATACATTTTTTTTCTAAATATTTCCATCTGATGCAGACTATTTGGTATAGGCCTAGACCAGGAGACTTGTAATATCTTTTCATGAAAGGTGTTACTAGTGAAAGTAGGCTTCATGATCCATTTTATACATAAATGAGCAAGCCCCCAGTTCTAATTTAACCTTATTCATTAATATTTTATGAGAATTGACATCTCTCCTTAATAGGCAATATTCAGACCATACGTACTCTGTTGCGCATTTTTGCTTCTTTCCTATTTTTAAGTGAATTGCCGCAGCAGCTAGGCTATGCAGCTCCACCTCCTCAAGCCAACGGAGTTTCCATCGCTGCCGTTATAGGTGTTGCCACGACGAAGACTACGCGAGAACTGAGGGCGCAATCATGACCTCAAGACTTGATATTCGACTGATTTCATGTGGACGCTCATCCATCGAACAGTCGTGGGTGAACTGTCAGGTATCCCTGGTCTTGAATGCCCGGACTAAGAAGGGGACGAATTATGGCTTTATGAATATACATGGTCTTATATATATGCTCCAGAAGACTCCGTGTCTATTAAAAAAAGTTGAGAATAAATACAAATTATGTATTAAGCATAGATTGTCTTACCAGCAATGTGAGGATGATGTGATTCTGTCTTTATCCCTTCCACAACACGTAAACAAAACTGGATCATTCATAGCGTTTTGACATCTCAGACAGAATCATGCATCAAAATAATCACAATTTACGCTCTGTAGTCACATGTAGATGTTAAATAGATTTAGTGAGACGATATAACGATATTAACATTTATGAATATTCATGCTGAACAGAAATGGGAAAGATGGCATTGCTCTTAATTGCATAAATGGAAAGATGAAACGGAAAATAAGACTGGGAATGACTGAAATGGGTTATAGGCAACGTGAATGGAAGCGAAATAAAATATCACATTGAAAACAGGCACGAGGAAGACACAAATGAAGCGTTAAGAGAATATTTTTTCTGTATTTCGTTTGGGAACTTTTTTTTTTTTTAGTGAACAACTAAGAACAATATTTAACGATTCCCAAGATAACAGTTATAGTGAAATGACAGTTATAGTGAAACGAGCTTGTTGGAGCACACTACGCGCCCTGGAACCCGGCGCTGTTGTCCCCCATGCCTTCCCGATCCCCTACCTAACCCACCGTTACCCAGGCCGGGACAAACAGGTTTTCAGGAGTAGGGTGGATGTCTCCCCTACCCTCTCGTTTCCCTACCTACCCCGCCCCCACTTTGGGCGGACAAAGCGGTTTTAAGGGGTTGGGTAGCTGTGTTATGTCTCCTCTTCTGTCACCCGGGGGAAGACAAACTAGATCCACTGGGATTTTATTATTATAGATGAGAGTTTCCATATCTCTAAAACTAAAAATCTAGTTGCGTGAACTCAAGAGATGAGAAAACAAATATCAAACTTTGCTCGGTATCATATCTGAAAGGAGAGTTGTATGTTCCGAAAAAATGAATCTGGGTTGCTATTTTTCTAACAGTCCCTTAAAAGAACTAAAATAAAGATAGAAAATAAAATATTAAAGTCAATAAGATGCGCCCAGACAAAAGGGATAGGAGCACCCTTCAACATTTTTACGGCGGATAGAACCCTCCCATATTCACAGCTTCATTTGTAATTCAGGTCACAGTCTGTATATATATATATATATATATATATATATATATATATATATATATATATATATATATACACTTTATACTTTTGCAGAATTAAAATCGCTCAACGCTATCTTCTGAAGCGTTTTCCATTTCTTTTACACTGGGTTCAGTTCCTTTTGTTATGCGTTCTTTTTTTCTCACAATACTCTGTCGCTCTCTGTAGTAATCCCCAAGATTTCTTGCGTGCCTTGGTGGCCAGGCGCGAGTTTCCTTTTTTCCATTTACCTTTGAGGAGCATTTATTGAATCACATTTGAAGAATGATCAATGCTTCCTTGTTTTGATTATATATATATATATATATATATATATATATATATATATATATATATATATATAATATATATATATATATATATATATCTTTCATTTTTACAGTAATACTCTTCAAACGAAATTCTTCGTTGCTATAATTCACTGTTACCTGTCATTTTCTTATAAATTCCCATTTTTTTGAAATTTTTTTTTTGGCGAAAAATATATCCCTATTAAGTTGACCTTGTATTGCTATTCAGTAAATGTAAACGTACGCCATCTGAAAAAGACATTGGGTCCTTTCAGTTGTTTAGACTTTTGAATTCTTTTGAGATTAAACACGTTCATTCAGTCCGTTTCTTTTTGTTAGTTTTTGTTTAATTTTGCCAATGGAAAAATACTCTCAGCTCTCTCTCTCTCTCTCTCTCTCTCTCTCTCTCTCTCTCTCTCTCTCTCTCTCTCTCTCTCTCTCTCTCTCTCTCTCTCTGCTTGGGAAAAGGCTTAATTGTACTCTCGCTTAATCTTAATGAATATGCGATTTTCATTTTGACATTACTAGACAAGAATTGATTTGAAAAATTCATTACACGTATTATATACTCACAAAATTGATGTCCGTATAATCTCAACAGTATGAAAGATACAGACTGTATAGTCCGTTAGCTAAATGCTCTTTGGACGTTCGAACATGGATATGTTTTTATAGTAGCCTTTTCCCTTCTGTATGTTTTATCCCTTTTTATATTTTGACAATTTAGTTCAATGTTTTAAAAGCAATCCCTTCGCGACAGGTTATTACATCAATGTGTTAATAATTGATTTACTTTGCTCTAAAGTACTTTACGTTATCAATGATGTTTATGGTAGCTAACAGCATTAAATGGAATTAAATGGCTTTTAGATTTCATCATGCAAGTAAAAAGGCATTAGTTACAAGGCCCGCATGAAAATGGAATTAACAGACTGATTGTGAGATATTGTAAAACAAAATATCCCGTTATATTTCACTATGCCATTTCGGCTCTCTCTCTCTCTCTCTCTCTCTCTCTCTCTCTCTCTCTCTCTCTCTCTCTCTCTCTCTCTCTCTCTCTCTCCCCAACAAAAGCTCCATATCTCATGAGAGAGTCTGGGAGTCCACGTAATAGCTTTTTTTTCTACAAAATTTAAACTTTCCTCTTTAGAGACCTTTTGAGTTTTGAAAGATTGATTTGTTTCAATTTCAAATGTGAAAGTTCATAGATGGGAAAACGTAAGAAATAATCTCTTCTAACAATATATATATATATATATATATATATATATATATATATATATATATATATATATATATATATATATATATATATATATATATATATATATTATATATATATATATATATATATATATATATATATATATATATATATATATATATATATATATATATATATATATTCAAAAGTCTCGCGAGAATGTAAAACATATAACCGGTTTTCTGAATAGATTTTGGAATTAGAACTTGCCATATAAATGGAATTTTAGCACTTTTTAAAGATTCTAGTTCTGCCTGGCGTGATAAGGTTGGTTTATTCTCTAGTGGCTGGGTTCTTTGGAAAGATATTTCATAATTTTCATATTCTGGTCAATAATTTTTGTTATCATACAGGATTTTCTTAAGTCGATATAAATGGCCTCAAGAATGTCCAGAAAGAATGGGTGTATCCAGTTGCAACTTGCGTTAAGACACCTCTTTCACTATCATTTTCTACCATCTTTAGTTAGAATTTATTAAAAGGTTATTAGTGACTGGTTCCGAGTTTAACCAGTTCCACGCAGGCAGAAGCTCTTCCTCATAGAGCAGGATGAAATCTAGTAAAAGATAAAAAATTTAACTAACACTCGAAATATGCTGTGATAGCAAGAATTTCCGTATCCGTTCCTTGACCACGGCCTCAGCCCACGATGTTGTGAGTTATATTTTTGTTGAGTGGAACGTAAGTTTCCTTGTAGACGTGTTGTAGTTTATAGATGATAGTCATGTGCAACGGATCGTCATATTCTTGAATTTGTGGACCTTCAGGGAAGAGCTCAGGTGGAGAAAGAAATATGAGGGAAATTAGAGGCCGGGGGGCCCGTTGAGTGGATGGAATAAGATAGGAACACGGCGAAAGTGAAGAGGATTATGTTCAGTCTGCATCCTTTCATCTTCACAATCATTTCCACACTTTTATGGTACCCCAAGAACCATAATGAAAGTGACGTGGCGTAATTTGAACACCTGGTGGTTGTTCTTCCCAATATTTGATTTTTTTTTTCAGGCTAAAAAAGAATAACGAAAATAAAGCAAAGCACATGAAGAAATATATCTAGAAGCACGAAATGTTATCCGTCACTTTAGCAGTGCCTGTAAAGAAGGGACAATTTTCCTTTAACTCCAAAACTCTTTTGTAGGCCTTTATATCCCCAGGGCTTATGTGTTAACAACTCTCTGGAGGCAGCGAACGAGTAACTAGATGATTCGTTGCATGTTAAGAAAAATAAATGATGATAAAACCTCCATTGTGGGCTCTGTTGTACTTTAAATGAAATATTACCTACTCAGTAAGTTATCTCCAAGGTCATACTAATATTTTACCAACTTATGAATGTATCATCCAGCACAAAGACGATTAAAGCCTCAACAATTCCTTTCTCAGACAATGGCGAGGATTTGATGTTGATGTACTGTAGATGGTCTATTCATTCTCATTAGGTAGTAATCCGAGTCTTTGTTTAGGAGAAAAAGAAGGGAGTAAAGAAGGTTTAGGAGATTTATAAAAAGAAGGATAGGAGTAAATGGACAATCACATGATGAATTAGTAGAGCTAAGTAATTTCTTAAAATACACTATTTCATTGCCTTTTATTACGACTAACCATGGAAAAGTATCATTGTCTCAGACGTTAGATGTATGACAACACTAAGCGTTATTTTAATGTAAAATTAATTTATATAATAATGGATGGTATCAGTGGCACGATTACCGCTTATTAAAAAAAGATGTCATGAAACATATCCGATAACTGCAAGCACAGACAGAGTTTGCAAAACAAAAATACAACCAGAAACAACTAGTAATTATGCAGCGAACGAGGATTTTCATGTTATTACGTGAATTGTTAGAAGGAAGACATAAGAACTGCACAGTTTATCCTACGAACTAATGAATAATGGGCCAAGCAAAAAGATAATTTGTTTTAATGTTATGTAATTAAATTTACTTTTGCCTTTTGTCCATGCCTAAAGATAAAAATCATCCTCTTACGACCAAAATAAAAATTTTCACATTCATATACGATGGAAAAATCATAAATGAATTACAACTATGTTGTCTTAATCGGAAATGTCTGGGAAATATAATGTAATTTGTAAGATACTATGCTAAGTTCAAGAGTGTAATTCAAAGTAATCTAATATGTAGACATTATGTTAATTTTGTGTAATGTTAAATGGGTTCCCCACTGCTTTTGGTTTATGCTCCTTGAATATATTCTAATAATATCATGTTAGAATATGATAAACAGGTGTATCCGGCGGACTTGTTACTGGGACATCCACCATTATAATACAGATATGAATAATATAAACAATGTGTTACAAATTCTTGGGGAACTTCACAAAACAATGTTAAATACTGAAGGTTCCAGTAGGTGAACATAAAAGCTTTGGCGCGTCATACTGACGGTTCCCGAACAGTAGGATGAGAAGTACTTGGCAGAACTGGCTTCTCCTCGACATACCTTTGCCAAAAAAAAAAAAAAAAAAAAAAAATATATATATATATATATATATATATATATATATATATATATATATATATATATATATATATATATATATATATATATATATATATATATATATATATGTGTGTGTGTGTGTGTGTATAAAAATTTAAAGGCCTTAACTTAAAAAAAAAAACTGACAACGAAAACTCATTTTATGACTCCGATTTCAGACAAGGGCATAGTAAGTATCATCGATATTTTGACTGAACGAATAGCATCTAAATAATTTCATATTATGCCTCGTAGGTTGCCATCAAGACAGTAGCCTCCTAAATATTATTTTTACTCAGAACTTTCACCAGATGTTTCCGGATAGACATTATAAATTAATATAGTGGTTAAAACGTCTTTTATAGAAACATTGCTAGTGTATTTACGCAGATACCTCGAAGGAACGTAAGTGATCATCATAATAATGATATTATCATTATTATGATATCATGAAAATTAAATTTCGAATATTGCCGTTGAACAGAGCCGACAAAAGATAAAGTTCAAAGAACATAGAAGAAGGGGATTCGTCAACACCCACTGAAGAAGATCGAGATCCCCCATTCTCTCTCTCTCTCTCTCTCTCTCTCTCTCTCTCTCCTCTATATCCTTCCATTCCCTCCCTCAAATATTTCTTGTTTAAACCTGTTATTCAGTCATCATCATAAGTTATTTCTGTTTATCTTTCCCCACATCCCCTAGATCAATCCCCTAAAACTTTCCCATTCACAAGCTCTGCAGGTATTCGACTCATTCTTCACATCGCTCAACCCTTCAACACATCAGTGAAAATGTTCAGGTCATTGAAAATTCATTACTTCTGGATATTGACACCAGGAGGGAGTCCTTTGAGCAAATAAGTAGCATCTCCCCTCACGCCTGACTGAATCGACGCCGAAATGCGATTGGAAATGATCTCACGCAGCTCTTTGTGAGATGCTGTCCGGGTTCACTGTTTGTTTAAACGAGTAATTTCCTCTCGAATATTTTTTTTATAAATTTTTTCCATCTCTTTCTACGTCGCTTTTTGAATTTTTTTTTTTTTTATGCAAGATATGGCATACCATAAACCTACACATCTTCACCAATCATTTGGTACAATTTTTTGGTTTATTTATGTACAGTTTGAACAATTAATTATTTTGTAATCTAGAGTCACATCCTACATCTTTCAAAGCGAATGGAATCCTGCCACTTCTTCAGGCGGGAATCGTTAACACTTAAGCAACTTGAGAGAATGCTTGAAATTCTCGTCAAATTAATGGAATGTTACGAAGGAACCTTCGTTTTTAATGTTTATGCGGCTACACTAAGAATGCATGAGAACTGCATTTTTCTTCACAAATGGTTCTATATACAGTAGCATAGACAAGTTGTAATACTACGCCGTAGAAAATAAATCAAGGGAGGTTCCAGCTTATTCTCCCTCTCTCTCTCTCTCTCTCTCTCTCTCTCTTTAAGCGAAACAACCCACACACACTGACGAGACAGAACCGATCACCAGGAAATAATCTTTTGATGTCGACCGTTATTGGCCTTTTATCCTCCAACGACGGATCTCTTATGTGACCTAAATTGTGTTCAGCAAATGGACGGTGTGCAGGAGCGAAGGAAGCAGCAATATTGGGTGATGTTACGCATTGCTGTCATATCGGGGTTTACCTAAGTAATGTTAAATTAGGGAAAAACATATAAGGCATATCTTAATTTAAAGATACCCAGTAAAAACTTATAGGTTCTTAATACTCTCTCTCTCTCTCTCTCTCTCTCTCTCTCTCTCTCTCTCTCTCTCTCTCTCTCTCTCTCTCTCTCTTCAGTGAGAGTGATCTACATAAATTTTTCCAGGCTTTTCCTGGAAAGCAAACCTCACAGATTTGAAGATGTTTTTATCAGGCAATTGTCAGTGAATGTGTTGATTACTGATCTCGGTGATTTTCAATGTCGTGGGAAAAGACTGAAAAGTCTTCTTTATGATTCACTTCATATATTAGAAATTCGAAACATTAAGGAGGAAAACGAAGAAAATTATGTGTAAGCGCATGAAGTTTCCAACACTACGTTACAATTTTTCTTATACACACTTGTTCTTATGTGCTTGAAGATATATATGTTGAAAAGATAATTATGCATAAAACTAGACTATCACACAACGGCACCAAAGATTAGAACATTTGCTGAGGTAACCGAATTGTCGTGCAGAATACGAACTCTCTTCCTTTTTTTTTTTCTTTTTAACAACGCAAAGCACAATACAAAGCAGAACGTTATTAGCTCACAAACGGGCCGGGTAACATAATAGAACCACTAGTCTCCGAGGGGAACAATATTCCCATAAGTAACCTTGAGATAGCTAGAATTGTACGTCACAGAGCGTTTCTTTTTCTTTACTAAAGGGAAGTACTATAAGTCATTGGCTGTTTGTACTTTCAAGATAGCTGTATGTACTGTTTGAAGCTACTCTCAATATTTAAATGATTTTTTATGAGATTGAACATTGTTTACGGAGATGAAATGGCATTTTTTTTCTTGCTTGGGAAACTATAGAGCAATTGTTGTTACTTAGCAAGTGAAATGACCTTGAAAACATTCAATTACCCTCTTAACAAAATAGAGGGCAATACTAAACTGCCATTTATCCATACATACTGGAAACTCGATAAAACAGCGACCCACATATTAGGAACTATATGGTGGTGTAAGGGGGTTATCTCTCCCTCTCTCTCGATGACCAGAAGTAAAATCCAGTTAAAGGAGAACTCTTTTATTTTTTTTTAAAAAGATGCTTTGATTAAATTAATGTGAGGGTTTAGTTAAACAATATGAATATAATTATACTTTTTCACTCTCTCATGTCCTACTATTTTATCACTTAAAGCAGTAACAAATTATGAAATCTAATTTAGCTTCATCATCCCCCATATAAAACATGGGAAAAAGCACGTTAAACGAAGAAGATCCTTGCCATGTGAAGTAATAAGTCATTAGGTCTAAACAATTATAACGTGTTCTGGTTCGACTGTAGCGAAGAGGTTAGTGGATAATTATTGCAATGTAATATTAAAAAGCATTGCACGGTTGCACCATATAATTTTAATCATATTTTTTAATGAATATCTTTTATTATATTATCTTATTCAACTTATGGATCTTTTTCACCGTTTTTAATCGATATACATAATTCAGGACAAACTATATACATGCTATATCTGTACATTTCCATATATAGTATTCTGATTAACATCCGTAAGTGAAAGCAAAGCAAAACAGACTAGCTGGCACATTTATCCCATTGCTTCTGTAATGATAAAACAAATTTTTAGGATAAAAATCACAAGAGAGCATCTAAATACGGAAAAAGAAAAGGAAACAAAACTAACTGCAATGGATAATTATATAAAAAAGCATAGAAAATAAATATGGCCTCCATTTATATATCTTCATTTCTTTAATTTTTCTTTGTGTATTTATTTATTTTTAGTCAATGTTATACACTAATTTATTATTACTGATTTATTTATAATTATTTTTTAATTTATTTTTATGGCCTACTGATGAATCCCCATCGAGGGAATATTTCAGGATATGCATTTAAGTTCTTCATCTAGAATGGCATATGAGTACGCATATAAGCTACGATTAAAAGCTGAACAAACAGATCGCTTCAATAAACTACCAACTCACGTTGGTCGGGATGGATTCACATCATTCAGCTCATCCAATTAAATGGGCTGTCGCTCAGTATTTGCCTCCTTTGTGTATGTATGTATGTATGTATGTATCGTATGTATGTATGTATATATATATATATATATATATATATATATATATATATATATATATATATATATATATATATATATATATATATATATATATATATATATGTGTGTGTGTGTGTGTGTGTGTGTATGTATGTATATATGTATGTATATATATATATATATATATATATATATATATATATATATATATATATATATATATATATATATATATATATATATATATATATATATATATATATATATATATATATAATATATATATATATATATATCAGTAGAAATTTGCATTGGGAGAGAGGCATCAGTGCACACAGTATAGTGGGCTGGAAAAAGAGACTCCTCAAAACACAAATAAGTATATTTTGTATTGTATTTAATAGGTAGATATATTCTGAAGCACTCAACTATTATACTGTTAATATTTGTACCCAAGAAAAAGTCCATGAATCACCAATCAGCAGATTGTCCTACTGTATTGACTGAGCTTATATTTTCCAGCAAGATGAAGAACAAGATCATCTTCATAGACGTTACAACTTCTGGCTGCTTTGGGTTAAACTCCAGCGGAAGGTGGCATAAGATGGCAAAAAATTTACCAGTGGGACAATGACTTTATGTTGCTGCTGATTTCTGCGGGGACTCTTTTGTAAATAATCACGAGCAAAGGTCAGTAGATCTCCTAGTGACCTTACCCCGTAATCTGTGATTAGTTTTCCTTTCTAGAGTAAGCGAAGCTTTGTAGTAAATGACCTTATTTTCTTCCCCCGATGCACCGCAGCTGAAATATTTTGGGTACAAATATCAACAGTATAATAGTTCTATGCTTCAGAATGTATATATCTATTAAATACAATTCAAAATATACTTATTTGTGTTTTTAGGTGGCTCTTTTTCCAAACTCATTATACTGTGTGCACTTCCAATGCAAAGTTCAAGTGAAATTATACCGAGATAGTTATGACTTCTTAATGAATTAGATCTGATACACCAGGAGGATTATGCGAGCATTACCAGGGGAGGTGTCCAGAGTTGGACCAAAGGTGTTTGTCCAATTCGAAATAGCCACATCTCAGTAAAGGCGTGTTTTGCAATATTATTTGTTTGTTCACGCACGTATAACGACGGCCAGCAACAAGCTTACACACACACGCAGAGAGAGAGAGAGAGAGAGAGAGAGAGAGAGAGAGAGAGAGAGAAATGTTCACGAGGACTTCTTTAAATAGGCATTCTCACTTTCATGGAGAAAATATCCCATCATAAAGTCAACACTGTCCCAGTCTGTCTGCTATTAAGTTCACACAGCTTCAGTAGCTCCCTTATCTTGTAGTCCTCTTACATACTTTTTTTTTTCTTAGAAGAGAATCGTGATCGTGACAACCCTGAGTTTTCTGCGAATTTTCTGATCGAAAAATTCTTGACTTGACGATCGCCAGTCATGAATAATCTAATCCAGAAATAAGCCACCGCGTTCTACAGGATTGTTTACGTTTATGGAACGAATACTACCTCTTAAAATATGACGGCTGGGATTTACGACGCAGCTATCTGGTTCCTCTGTCTCTCGCAATACCACTGATGGAATTTTTAGTGTTTAAAGCCACATATGCAGTGCCAAATAATAATAATAATAATAATAATAATAATAATAATAATAATAATAATAATAATAATAATAATAATAATAATAATAATAATAATACAAAATTTTATCTTGTTGAAGCCTATATCATAACGACATTTTGCAATCATAGGGAGAAAATACCCAAACATTTAAAACAATGCAAGAAAGCACCAAATGATCTTACCTTCCAGATCATTATGGGGTGGAGATAAAAACACTAATTTATTTGAGGCCAAAAACGAGTAACTTGATCTTTTGTGCATTTTAGAGTAATTTATGCAACTTGCCATTGTTAGTTAAGTCAACTTTAAATGAAACAATAGATAAGTGATCAAAGATGGATTCAAATAATGTTAAAATACGAGAATACTGTCCCTGTTCGTACTCACGGCTCCAAGTTTCGAGAAAGTTTTGCTGGATATGGTGTGGAGTGGTTTCTAATATAGAATTTCCCCATTTTTATACATGAGATTAAGTCTAGAAATATTTGGAGAAAATTTAGCGATTTCCTGAACAAACCATAACTAATGAAAAATTGATAAAAACATTCACTGGCAATGTATATTTTAGAAGGCTTATTTCTACTGGCTCCTGGTAGTATGGCAAATAAATTTTGTTGCGTAGTAGGTCACGCAGACACGGTGGGCTCACATATGATTTAGCAAAGAATATATGATCAAACCGTAAACCGATAATGATTTCTTTGGCTTATAATGCGAGTTTTCTAACACAAAAGACAAAACTGAGGAGTTACCCGAACAGGTGTCTCTTGGGGGTACAATAGATTAACGAAAAGAGAGGAATTAGCCCCAACTACTGTTCTATGACGTTTGGCCCTTTAACCATTAATTAAACTTCTGCTGGGTGAATATCCTAGCCTAGGTAAATCGAGATTACATTGTGTCCCTGATTCCTGTAAAGTGAGTAACTTATTTCTGTCGAGGCCCTATGAGATGTAACAGTTTTCAAGAA
Source organism: Macrobrachium rosenbergii (assembly GCA_039081455.1). Classification (NCBI taxonomy): domain Eukaryota; kingdom Metazoa; phylum Arthropoda; class Malacostraca; order Decapoda; family Palaemonidae; genus Macrobrachium; species Macrobrachium rosenbergii. The sequence continues at coordinate 59,573 of JANJGK010002966.1, read as the reverse complement.
TAGAACAGAATATAGAATTTAGGCCAAAGGCTAAGCGCTGGGACCTATGAGGTCATTCAGCGCTGAAACGGAAATTGACAGTGCAAAGGTTTGAAAGGTGTAACAGGTGAAAAACCTCGCAGTTGCACTACGAATCAATTGTTAGGAGAGAGTGGAAAGTAAGATGGAAGAGAGAATATGAACGAAGGAGCAGCAAAAGGAATGAAAGGGGTTGCAGCTAGGGGCCGAACGGACGCTGCAAAGAACCTTAAGTAATGCCTACAGTGCAGTGAATGAGGTGCAATGATGGCAGTAATCCCTACGGGGGTAACAATTTTCAAGGTCTATTTTCAGTTAAATTTATCAATATTTTTTTTTTATTCTAAATCATTATTTTTTTTAAAACTACTGTATCCTACCCTTTTTGATGGCACAAATATCAATCGAAAACTTACGGTGTATAATAAAACTCGGTAGAAGTTCTGCTACCCATCATGGAAGAGCGAATAAAAGTTTTTTGACAGAGACAAGCTGTAGAGCCGTTAGTGATCCGTCTGCGTTATTATCTTTGCGAAGACATTAAACTCTGGAAGTCTGCCGCTTTCCCGTGGGTCTCTGTAGTCCCTTCGCAGGGCCAACTTCCGTTTTCGGCTCCTCGTGGACCAAGAGCTCTTCTATTCAAAAGAAGAAGAGAATAGGAAGACTGATAAACGAATGGAACAACATAGGGGTATTAAGAGAGGAATGTAACGTATAGCCTTACGTAAGCAGGAAGCTCTCTCTCTCTCTAAGACCTTCTTGGTAGTTATCATCAAATATCGTGTTTTATCATTTCCATTCTTAGGTCTCTGGCACGAATACTATAAATGGTATAATGATGGCACCAAAAACACCATTCCCTGATCCGGGCCATGTCCCGATTGAGGCTGAGGGTAGCTTCATTTCTCATAAGAGGAGACTTTACTACACCCACAGGTATTGCATCATCGGTATACTGAACAGTCTTGTTTTCCAGGCCAACAGCCACATCACTTGTATACACTAAAAATAAGTGGACCAAGAACACTGCCCTGAGGAACTCCAGACACACTAGGCCTTGGTTCACTAAAGATCCCGCCCACAGCAACTAGCTGATGCCTACCTGTATGAAAATCTTGAAGTAATCTTAAAATGTATTGACCCACTCCAGTATTCTGAAGTTTATAAATAAGTGCCTTGTGATTTATTAAATCGAAAGCAGTACTAAAATCTGTTTGAATTACTCTGCACTCCAAACCCTTGTCAAGGTTCCCTTGTAAATGGCATGTCAAGTTGAAAGGAGCATCACAGGTACCTAACTGCTTCCTGTATGCATATTGACTATCATCTAATAATCCTTTAGATTCCACATACCTATATAGTGGCTTAAAAATAAGTCTTTCAGCAACTTTGGAGAGCACAGGGAGAATAGAGATATATACAGTATATGTCACTCATATATGTACGAGTATATTGATTTGTTTTTACACTGTAGGCAACGGTTTAAGTAAAAGTACATGAAAAAGAATGTCGGCTGAGGGCCTCCTTTAAAGGGGGAATTATCAGGTAAGCACTCAGGTTTCCCTTAGTTTATTATATTTACAATAGGCACATATCAGAAGAAAAAATGGAGTGTAAATCAAGACAGGTAAACATAATCCTGTCGTACAGTAAGAATAACAAACAAAGGGGTATTTTCCCTGAAGAACCTCAAAGGGCACTGCAGCGGGGAGAGAAACTCTTATCTGTAATCGGGAACACAGGTTGTGATGTAGCTGCTATAGTGAGCTTTAATTAAGGAATTCAGGGATTGCACGGAAGGTGCTTAAAAGGAACTTGATTCCGATGACTCTAATTCAAATAATTAAGCTATAATTCACTTCACTGGATTTTAGATTAATATAACACAAACTACAAGCAATACAGGTCTTGCTGCAAGTATATCGCCTTAGAAAATGAAATGGAAAAATAGTAAAAGACTGACAGGGATGTGACTAATATAAGAACCTTGACTTGGGTAAATTATCTTCACCGGGAGACGGATTCCTTGTCCTTGGGGGGCCAGCAGTGGAGGGTAGTGTTAAGGGACTCACTACAAAAGTAACCTTAGGCTTGGGACAGCAAGAGGGACTATAGTGTCGTGGGTGAGTTCCAACATCTGAGAGTGGTCAGGTCTTTGTTCGCCCTTTTTGTGCCCTAGTAAAGATTACATCTTTCTTCATTCCAGGTGGCGTTATCGTTGTTCACCTGGCATCCAGTTTTCTATATGCCCTGCATGTAGGGTGTGCAGTCATCTGGCCTGGTTGTTCAAGATGGCGCCGGGTACATGGGTCAGTCGCTAAGTGTGGGAGCCGCTTTCTCTTTGGGCTTTTCTGCCTCTGCCAGCTTTGCCTTCCTCAGGCATGATTAGCGTCTCCAGATGAATAGCACCTGAAATCAAGGTCTTTGGCAGTCACTTGCGCAAAGAAAAGATTAAAGATTAACCAAACAGGGTAGTGGTGACAGGTGAATAGGGTCGAATTTTACCCACAGTTGCCTTTAAGATTAGAAGGAATATAATGAACATTATTTAAAGGAAAGTAAAATTATTCTTATATTGCAATTTATGTTAGGTCTTGGAAGATGAAGTGGTATGTGTGAGGTTTACCTCATTAACAATATATACATAATATATATATATATATATATATATATATATATATATATATATATATATATATATATATATATATATATATATATATATATATATATATATATTATAAGTATATATTGTAATGAGGTAAACCTCACACATGCCGCCTCATCCTCCAAGACCTAACATAAATTGCAATATAAGAATAATATATATTAGAGAGAGAGAGAGAGAGAGAGAGAGAGAGAGAGAGAGAGAGAGAGAGAGAGAGAGAGAGAGAGAAGAATATCAAAATGGACCATATGAGGAAAGAGAAGGAAATCTAGGGGGTTTTCTGAGAAGGGTAAAATCTGTTGTCCTTAGTTGCCATCTGGATAGGAAGATGAAAGACAAAAACCACAGTTACGATGCAGAAACTACATAGATGGGAAAGGTGAGAAAATCTAAATTTAAAGAAACCTTTTACAGATCACACTCGTTTAAAGGTTATTTGTGGGAGCACAGAGAAAGGTAAGTAAAGTAAATTGCTATACTTCGAAGGTACTGTCAGTCCTAAAGCAAGGATAAATGCCATAAAGATTATTAATAATCTGGTTGGTATAAAAAGATCACATATTTTCACCGTGTAAAGAGGTAACAATAATACTGATGTTTACTGCTATTAATAAATGTCCGTTTTGGTCATGTTTTTATCTATTATTGCTGTTTTTTTATATAAGTACTAGACAAATTACCATATATATATATATATATATATATATATATATATATATATATATATATATATATATATATATACATATATATATATATATATATATATATATATATATATATATATATATATATATATATATATATATATATATATATATATATGCACACACACGTATAAGGGAGTTAAAATGTAATATACCAACCTTCTGGCTATAAGGGTAAATGTGTTATAAGTGCTTACTTTGAAAAGCTTTGCACCTCAAAGATACAATTTGCGAAAATTGACACGGGTTCAAGAGGAATGGTAACATTCTGGGATCAGTATCCATGTCTATTTGATTGATTTTTCCTTATATAGAATTTTTATGTTAAATTCAGATAAAATTGAAAATAATTGTAAATTTTTGAAATTATATTAAAAAAATTCAAATTTTCTATTTAATTTTGATACTGACACAGAATCGTTGAACAAATGGAATTTAAGAAACGAAAATAAAAACAGTCAGTCAAGAGCAAAGGAAGTTTCGTTCCATATAAGCCTCAGGATGTGTCCCCTGTGCCAGGTAAGCTCTGATTTCTAGCTACGGGCAAAGGAGACCAATATATGATATTGGGGTAAAAATGTTCAACAGCCATAATGGGAATTCTATGCATTTATTTACAGAAAATGTAATGATATAATAATACGGCAAATATTGCCGAAATTGCAAGCTTCTCATATCGCTAACTGACAACGGTCAACAGCTGAGGACTAACGCGATGCCTTGCAGATCATCATCACTGCAAGAGAATAAGACATTCTTCATTTTCTCTTCATATATGACACGCATCTAAAATCTGAAAGCACCAGACTATTCAGGGTGAATTTATTGTGAAAAAAACACGAGTTTTATTTTATCTTGATTGTGTGAATAATGCAAAAACCGATGATAAGTACAAACAGGTATAAAGAATTAAATACTTCTCTCTTCACTTTTACTCGTTGTAATTCTTTTGTTTTATCTTATTGATTTCAGGAAATCACGATTTAGTTGTACAATTAATACTGAATCCTATAGTATGACCAAAACTTTCCTATCTTGTGCAAAACGTGAGATAAATGAAGAAATATAAACATATTGCAAGTTTTCTGAGCTACAGACGTAAAAATGAAACTGAGCAAGCCGCCTATCTCCGCGTACCAGCCAATCAGAGGCCGCCAAACAAACGTCTCGTAGGCCCAAGAATCTACCTTAAGTGAACCAGCTATAGTAAGCTGAATTAGAAGTAAATATGCTTTTTGTGTTAACAATTTTAGCACATTATTGTGGTGCATAAATGCAATGGCGACTTCAGTTTTGCAATCACAACATCATTAACCTTATACATGCCAATTACTGTCAAGTAAAGACGATCTCCGTTAATAAAAAGGCGTAATAATCAGTGGGTCTGTAGGGTACGGATTGCGTCAACAAGTCTCGTCTTTCAAACATGTTAATGTGAGAGCATTTCGGGACGACTTAACCAAACCGTAGAAAGCAACTTCTATTACCCCATTCGATGCTAAAATAGTTGTATTTTTTTAATGTGTAACAAATCTTGGCTTAATGTGTTTTTATTCAACCATATGTCTCATAGAGTGGTAATAAACAAGAAACTGTAGTTTGGTAGCCTAGACTAGACCTATGCCCTCGAACTACTCGTTTGGCAAGCTGTTATATCATTTAAACCTTAATCTAATAACAATTTAACTCCGGATAAATTAATATGTTTGCTGTAGGGTAAAAGTCATCGAATCGTTATGCCAAGGAGAAAAAAATATCCTGTAAGAATTGTGACAATAATGGGAAGAATCTTGTCCGTGTAAGCGGTAGCCTTGTGCCTATTGATTAGGCTGTTATTTTTATAGTTTTGCCCGTTTTTGGAAAATAGTTTGATTCCACATTAGTTCAAATTACTTTCTTATTGTAGTTTCCCTTTAACAATTCACTCGAAGGGAGAGATAAAAAAGAAATGCTTTTATGAAGGAGAAGAGAGAGAAAAACAAACGAGTGTAAAGAGAGAGAGAGAGAGAGAGAGAGAGAGAGAGAGAGAGAGAGAGAGAGAGAGAAATAAGGTAATCCCATTGTCTTAAAGCATCGCATTATAGAACTAAGGCCCAACATTTTTTTTAACAATTGATAATTGACGAAATTCAGTACCTTTTACATAAAAATTGCAATATTAATATTAAATAATATTCTCTACCCTTTTATAAGTTACCTCTTATCGATAGGTGCGTAAGATTTTCAGTTAGGCTGAGCTTTTCATTGTCACTAAGTGTCCTTCATTATTGTTGCCCGGAATGAGGTAAAATCGGCACACCGCCGAAAAACAGACATCTCCAAATGCGCTTCCAACAATATTTTTTTTTTATTTCCTTTATTTGGATTTACATGTACTTTTCGATAGTGATAAGTTTTTGTTTCATCTAGTAATAGAGAAGAGGGAATGTTTTCTTGTATGTAGGCCTAGTTGATTTTATCTCACACCAGCCTTGGCCACTTAAATGTTTATCACCGTCATAGAGCGTCAATAACATGAAGTGTCGATCTCCTTGCCGAGCGTATGACCTCAGGCGGCCATATTGACATTCCAGTCCAGCTTACGGTAGTAACAGTACTATTCTATACAGGCAAAACACTGTGGTAGTCCGTTTCCACCCACCCCCGTTTAATTATTATAAAAATGTCTCGCTTCATTACAGGTAAGTTAATCATTACCATATAATAGCCTATATTTTGAAATATTATTGTTTCGAGATCTGTTGTAGTGGTATATTGCATTCTAATTTGTGTATATCTCAAATATTAGAAAGCATCCTCTAAACACAACACCAATGGAAAAGGCTAGCAAAGTCCTTTCTGTCTATTCTAAGGCTTTGGAACGATACTTCGAGAGAATTGTTGAAGGGAAACTACTATAAGAAAGTAATTTTGACTAATTTGGAATCAAACTATTTTCCCCCCAAAAAAACAAACAAGGAAAATAACTGCCTAATCAACAGGCACATGACAAAGATTCTTCTCTTTGTTGTTACCATCCTTATAGGATATTTTTTTTCTCCTTGGCATAACGGTTCGATAAATTTTACCATGCAGAAATCATATTCATTCATTCGAAATTAAGTTGTTATTAGAATAAGGTTTAAATGATATAACATCTTGCCAAATGAATAGTTCGAGGCATAAGAATGTACACTTACAGTAGTGCCTTGCAATCCAAGCTTGCTTCGCATAAAGATTTTGTCATCAGTGGCTTCCAAATAATAATGTGGTAATAATGACTTTCAGAAAGTTGAAGTGCCTCATTAATTTTCAAAACACAAAACGAGTGTTAAGTAACCATAGTTTAGCGGTCTCGTTAAACACGGTGAATCGTCCCCGCTTGTATGTAAACAATATCTTCCCGACAAAACCACCGAAGTGGCGAGAGTAGTATAGTAGTATCTGGACTGTGGCGAATGGTGGAGTGGAATAGTGCGCGGAGTGTATAGGATACAAGCTTTGACTACTGGAGTACTGGAGTAATAACAGAAAAACGTTTATGAAATGTACTTTCGCCGTACGTGATGAGTTCAACAACTGAATGGGTGAGATGGAATAGAAAACGGGTAACCATTGTCAGACCTTTCGACGTAAAGAGAAAGAGAGAGAGAGAGAATGAGAAATGCATGCAGAGGTCAGACGGGAATCACAAAAAAAGT